>BMAO01012572.1:0-236160 GCA_019973975.1 Trichonephila clavata | reverse complement strand
AACGACAAGAAAAAAAGACACAATTGTTAGAACATTGTGCAAGACCAATAAAATGTGAAAGATGAAAAGCAAATCAGGGTGACATTCCATATAGTATACAAATTGAGGGTTTGGAACAGCCATGGGAGAATGTTTGCTGGAGCTCGGGACCAGGAATCATTCTTCCATTGCGGGGGTTTGGAAACGACAAGAAAAAAAAAACTCTGACACATTGATTCAGACTGTGGCTGGAACATTGTGTGTAAGATTCACAATGGAAGGTTGACACATTTTTTGAGACTGTGCCTGGAACATTGTGTAAGATTCACAATGGAAGGCTAATAAAATAAAATATCGCAAAAGCCAAAAAAAGAATGTGAGGCAAGTTTGAAATATCTTTCAGGAGCTTGACAACCAAACTCTTGGCAGAGCTCAAAAAGTTTAAAACATTCTACCTCTCTAAAAAAAAAAAAAAAAAAAAAAATTTTTTTTTTTTTTTTTTTTTTTTTTTTTTTTTTTTTTTAGAGAAGGTTACATGATTTAGTTTCAAAGGTTTGCTAGTAAACTTGAAAGTTGAGAGATAGTTGAACGAGGTCGAACACTATTATCGTTACACTATTGTTTTTCCAACGCCATGTATTGAAAGAGATTCTATCCACTCTTTTTCCTTGCAACAAATTTTTCAATATTTTATTTTCAACTGACATGTTTTGTACTTTAGCGTTCAACTCATATTCTTTTGTTTCAACTCATATTTTTTATTTCAACTACATGTTTCTTTAGCGTTCAACTCATATTCTTTTATTTTCCATTCATATTCTTTTGTTTTCCATTCATATTCTTTCATTTTCCGTTCATATTCTTTTGTTTTCAACTCGTCTTTTTCCCTTTTCAACACGTCTTTTTCCCTTTGAATCAAATCTCTTTCCTCGGCTCCCTCCTCGACATACACTATTTTATTATCGTATAGATTTAAATGCAGAAGTTCCTCCGTTTCTTCGTAGCGCGGATACAAGGGAATCACACAATTTAAACATTTCCAGCCCGGATCGGACATTATACCATGGGTCCCGTACACGCTTGGCAGCCCAACATTTTTATTTCCCACAGTCATTTTTCTATTCCCCCTGGAAAGAGGGTACTGAGAAACGCAATACTATACGGGTGCAAGGGTCGATTGATGCGAAAATGAGACGCTTAAATTGTCAGGACCCTGGTCACACGAGGGACCACTCACGTAGACGAGGGCCCCATGCCAAGAGGGCAACGTCGTGAGATGGCTCGCCTCCCATGTTCCAACAACACCCCTATTGGCATGATTCTCTGTCTTTTCTCGACATACCAACGTTGTAATGCCTACACTTTATAGGTCGCTGCTTTCCCCCAGCTTGACTAGTCTCATTGTCCCTCCCTGACCTACCTCCATGACATGGGTCGTTGCCCAGCGGGACAAGTCTCCATTTCATTTGTCCCCTCATCCAGGATGAAACTTTTTTTGTTCTCGCGCCCCATATTTTGTTTCAGAGGAAAAAATTTTCAATCAACACACCCCAAGGGACACGATTCTGACCTCCTTTCCAAAAAGGTCGTTTTCCATTTTCAATCATTTTTGGAAAGGGTCACGGTGCTCGACTATTTTTCGACGACTGTGTTTTCATCTGTTTTAAATGCTCATGGACTAGCTATGCACGTAACGCCTGGTAACTTATTTTTATTAGTGATTACACCAAGCAGTCAGTGAGCGTTGAGGCAGCCAGATTATCTGAGTCGAAAAAGTTTGACGCAATTTTTAATTAAAAATAAGTTACTTCAGGGTTGAGCGTGCATAGCTTAGTCAATACACTTTAACCATCACAGATGAATGCTTTATAACCAATTGGATTTTTATGATCGTTTTAGCGCAATATTTGTTTGAGATATTTTTGATCATTCTTTTTTGCGAACACTTTTAGTACAAATTCTATATATAAATATGGCCAATAATGACGAGAGATTAATAATAGAAGTACAAAAATACTCTCATTTGTACGATTTGGCAAATAAAAATCACAAAAATAAAATTATGAGAGAAAATGCCTGGAAGGAAATTGGAGTATCCTTAGGACTTTCTGGTAAGTTAATTTTTTACATTATATTTATCTTTTACTCTTGGAAAAAGTTGACGATTGGTTGAATGTTGAGCAATTGTGTAGTTAAATACAAACTATATAAAACAATATTTTATATATTCGTATACTTGGGAAAAAATCTGTAACGCCAATATGTATATATTTAAATATATATAAAATACATCACAAAAATATAATTAAGCAAATGTTCGAGATCATATGAATCCTAGAGTACGACATCCCATTTCAAAACAAATATATATATATATAACATTGAAGCACTTTTCGAAAACCAAGTTTCTTAATAAAAATTACTTTTTTAAAAACAGAGCATAAAAAAAAAAGTTTTATATGTGTTTGCAATAAAAGTAACTATTTCAAAAAATACTTTCTAGACTTACAACATATATATTTTAGGGTTAATTTATGTAGCATGTTTTGATATATTCAAGAAAGTTGAAATGTGTATTAAATACAGTGTATTTTAGATTTATAGTATGAAAATATTTTGTACTATTTTAGATTTTGTTATTACTACAATTTTATGCTTAAAAATGCAATCCACTTTATACTTCTTATAATTTCTTAGCTCGCATTTAGACCAGTGTTTCTTTATTCCATGTGCCACATGGATTTTTGATGAATAATTAAAAGTGCAGGGGCCATGTAGCTTTGAAAACAGTATTTGCAATTGCTTCAAAAAAGATATTTATTTTTCCTGCTTTTATATTTAGTATTTTTTGCCCAGGTGTAATTGACATAGATTCAAATTGGCTTTCTTAAAATCAAAAGATTTGTTAAGTTACTCATTCTTTAATGTGATTGCATTGCTGTAAACTAATGAAAAATATTCAATTTTTAGTTATCCATAATGGTCAGATATTTAATGAAATTGGTCACTAATTTTTTTTTTTTTGCAAAATATATCTTTCACATTTTTTTTTATATTCAGGTGGGCTACCTACAGAAAAAAAAAGATTGATAAACTAGTCTAGACTAATTGTGTTGAGCATATTAATTTTGTGCTCATATTCAACACAAACAATAATATTTTGAGATAAATTTTGTATGGGGGTTATATTTAGATCATAGTTCTTTTTTCACATTATTTAATTGTCCAATTGAGTTAATATATGTAGAACTATTTTTTTTAAATTTTTCTTTATTTTAGGTGATGTGTGTAAAATCAGATTTAAGGTCCTAAGGGACCGATATCGTAAAGAAAAAAAGCATTTCCAAGTGGAAGCGAAGCAAAGGCGCTTCGCCTTTTTCAGAAATGCTGAGTTTCCTGGATCCCTATATGCAAAAAGGAAGGTATGTCTATTCTTATGACTGTCTGGATATTTTTAGAATAAATTCTTTTATGTTAGAATGATAATTAAGCTTTTTATTATTTTGAAGTACTTGGTCAAACATAACCGGAACAACAACCATGCCAATAATTGTTCCTTGCATTGAGGAAAGAATACAGTTTGAGGAAGAGACAGGAATTTTTCAAGAGGCAGAAATTGTTCAAGGGGAGGACAGTTTTAATTTGCCTGAAACATCCCAGCCTACCCCTATAAGTATGTTTATTTTTCAAAACATGTTTGAAATTAGATTTATTTTTAAAAAAAATTTTTGTATTATTTTAAAGTTCGTATATTTTGAAAATTATTTAATACTAATGCATTGAATAAAAGCACAACTGCACCCCACCCCCCAATTTATGTAAATGTAAAGCATTTCACAACAATTTTATTCATATGTGGTTGCCCTGTTTTGCAGATGTATATATATAAACATCTTCACTTGAACTGTTTAAAA
Organism: Trichonephila clavata; assembly: GCA_019973975.1. Classification (NCBI taxonomy): domain Eukaryota; kingdom Metazoa; phylum Arthropoda; class Arachnida; order Araneae; family Nephilidae; genus Trichonephila; species Trichonephila clavata. Next base: position 232,267 of record BMAO01012572.1, on the reverse strand, counting down.
ATTTACAATGGGCCAGGTAAAACTTCCAAGGTTATCCACAGTTTGCACCATGATGTGTGGATTTCATTGTGTTTAAATGTGCCATTTCCAATATTTAATGAAAACTAAAAAGGCTAAATATATTTACTTTTAAACAATTATTTTGGAAATAATAAGATGTTTTATTATTTAGCAAGTAGAAGACAAACACCGAATTCTAAAAAAAGAAAGAGAGCAAGAGAAGAGTTGATCGATGCTGCATTGATGAAGATAGGAGGAGAAACTGACCCAGAAGATCATCTATTCGAGTTTTGCTCTAAAAGCATTAAAAAATATCCAGCGGAAGCCAAAAATGAAGCACTGGAATCCATTGCAAATTATGTATTCCAAATGAATAAAAAATATCTTCAGTAAATTGTGATGAAATTCTTTATATAAATTAAAATTCACAATTATATATGTCAATGTTATTGATATGCATATAATAACTATATGTACCTGAAACTATCTGTGTAAAAAGTATTTTCTTACTGTGTTCAGGTGACAGTTTAGCGTCACTTTACCCATTCAGGACCAGGCGATATTACCTGTTAGGCTTTATTTCATTTAAAATCATCACTGTAAAAAAAAAAAGCCACCAAAATTTATAGTTCATAATCATTCCAAATTGAGATCACTCTCTTCACGAGCAAAAGGAATGCATTTTTTCTATGGCAAATAAAGTGTAGACTTTGAAAACCCTTTTATGCTTGAAATATAATTTATCATTTTCTAGTAAAAAATTCCATGACATTTTAAATAATGACAGCAATCTACTTAAAAAATTCACTCAAATGAGAAATATACCCAAAAGAATAAAATATTTTATTTTCTATAAGGTAACTATGAATAATTTATAATTCTAAAATACATTATTATGCAAAACTAAAGTTAGCTAATGCGAAACGTATAGTCAGAGATAAAATACACTCACTTCCAAAAGTTAAGCATGAAGATGTGAAATGCAAAAAAATCAATAAATACTGCTTTGATTGACACAAAATTTGGCAGTAAAGTAGCATATATATTTATACATAAAACAAAATCAATAATTATATACAGAAATGAAAACAATATTAACTTTTTGTAAGTTATCAGATAATGTCATACTGGAGACTTAAACAGAATTATGTATAAAGTGAAAATAAATAGCATAAAATGAAAAAAAGGACATTAATAGGGTATGTGGTTCCCCCTCATCTATATGCCAAGTTTACACCTTCTGGCCAGGCTTTCAATTAGGTGGTCAACCACCGCAGAATTAAGCAATCGCCATTCTTCTTGACTCATCAGTAAACATGACATCTCCCCAGTCAGACACAGTCCAATTGCCATATTCCCGGCACCACTTTAATCGTGCTCCTCTTGACTGGACGGATAGAGGAACACAAACTCGAGGTACCCAGGCATACAGTCCATTAATAGGTAATCTTCGGAGTACAGTAGCTGCAGACATAGCCTTACCAATGGACGCTGTAACCATTGATGTCACACATGTGGAGGTTGCTCTGCGATTCCGCTTGGCTACAATAGCAATATATCGATCTTTCACGGGGGTTGTAACCCTTGGGCGGCCGCTTTGGACAACTGTCTGTGTGGTTTGGAATTGGCTCCATAAACGTGAAATTACAGAATGATGAACGCCGAAACATCTGTAATCGACTGCCCTGCTTCAATGTGCCCCACAGCACGCCAGCCCTCAGAATCTTCCATTCGTTTTCTGGAAGTCGTAGAAACATGTATGTCTTGAAAATAAATTGTACGATAGTTTTAAACACCTTCTATCAGCACTTACAATCAACTTCTGTAACCCTTCATAAAGCTGGCTTCTTATAAGATTGCTCTTTTTGCATATTTCTTGACATGAAAGCATGATTGGCTGTTACCTAACATATTTGCATACTTCCATCTACCTCTGCAGTGAATTGCATCCTCTTCAATCCTGATTGGCTTCCGGAAATCAGCATTTTCCTCTGCGTGCTTAACTTTTGGAAGCGAGTGCATAAACTAATACTATTAGCAGTGGCATAGCTAGGAAACCAAAGGCCCTAGTGCTAAAAAAAATGAGGGCCCTTTCTTGCTTGGATTTTATTAAGCAAAAATTTCTCAATATTTTAAATGTACAAAGCTATATTTTTTGTTTACTATATGCTTTTTCTTGGCAATTTCAAAATTTACATTTAAATGCTGAACGTGGGTTAAAACATCTTCCTGTTGGATTGTCTGTGACAAAATGAGAAAGTAATATACGCTTTTAACTTAATTCTGGCAAGAAAAACTGTGTGTATGTGAAATGATGGTTCTTGTTTTAATAAAATGTATGCTTGTTTTAATACAATATAACTGCAAATGAGCCTCATTACATTTAGTAAATAAGTTTTTTAAAAAGTAAAATCTGATTTACACTTGAATACAAACTTTAAAAATTAGTCACGATTTGGTTTAATGAGAGCCAGTATCGTAGACCCCCATGGACCCCTAAATTATTTTTTTACTGACATGGACCCGTGGGAGTCTATATAGACCACTTTGGGAATCACTGGCTTAGAGCTAAAAAATAGTCCGCTGAGATAGACAGGAAATGATACAAAAAATATGCATGAACATGAAGATACAATAAAACATTATAATTATTTTTTAAAAAAAGAAACCTCTGCAGAGGAGGGGGGGGGGACAAAATTACATCAGTCTATTACAGATACATGACGATTGCAAAATATTGAAACAGGAAACTAGCTTACTATGAATCATTTTTATTAAAAATAGAATGTAACTAGGCAGGAACTGCCTCTTGTGTAGGTTATGTAACATGTAATAATAAGTGTGCTGAGATTTTTCATGGAACTTTCAAGTAACAGTTTATAGAAAAATTAAAAACATAACTTTTTAATAAGTGAAGTTCGCAACACTAAACAAACAACAGAAAGAATTTGGGGGAATTCCCTACAAGTTCAAAATTATTTTAGACTGAATTGCCATGATTATAGTTATGTTTCACACTTTTATATGTATATCTTAAATTTGGGAGAAATTATTTCAATTTTGTCTTGCTTGGTGGTCAGGATCCAGTGCAGAGCACTGCCTAGCCCATTGGTAACTATGCCACTGAGTATTAGTATAAATAACATTACTTTTTGCCATTTTTGGCTATGTGAGCATCTTGCCATGCTGTCGCTCCCTCGTGACAGAAATAATTTTGCAAAGTTCTTCTCGTCTCTTCAGCTTGACGGCTGTACATGTTGGAACCAGTGCGGCTAAGTCTATTAATCGCCAATGCCTCTTCAGTTCGCCACCTGCCATCATTTATATATCCATCAGGTGACATGTTATACACAAAATCCAAAGGGCAATACCTTCTTTCACAGGATGGTACTTCTTCTGCACTTTTGATAAAATTATGTAGGCAAACTGCTGCAGCGACAGTAAATGTGCTCGTTTCCAAGCTAGACACGAGTGGCTTTCGAAAAATTCTAAAGCGAGATGCCATAATTCCGAAAGCATTTTCCACGCACCTCCTTGCCCTTGATAGACGATAATTGAAAATTGCCTTGTCTTTCGACAACGCAACACCAGGATATGGCCTCATCAAATTGCTTTTCAGAGGGAAAGCTTCATCCCCAATAAAAAGGAAAGGCAACATCTTTGTTGTGCCTGGTATTTCCACTGGGCAAGGAAAATTTAATGTGCCTTTTTCAAGGCTTTGTCCAAAAATGGAATTTTTGAAAACTCCACCATCACTATTGTGACCTTCAGCTCCAATGTCTACAAGTACAAACTTGTAGTTTGCATCAACGCATGCTAACAATATGATACTGAAGGTCCCTTTGTAATTGTGGAAACGTGATCCACTTTTTGGTGGTGCCTGGAAAAAGAAAAGAGTATTTTTAATAAAGCAACTATACAAAAACTCCTACAGAAAATTAAAAATATGAATTTGTTACTTCATTTTATCAATAAAAGATAAAGATAAAAACTGCATTTTAATGGTATTCATTTTAACGAGAAATACATGACTAATTGTAAAAAATTTGTTGGATTTTTTTATATGAAATAAATGTTAAACATATTATTTAATTTTTTAAAGATAAAAATTGCAAATTGTTTTGAATATAAAGTTTCACTTTATAAAATTTATAAAGGTGTATAAATTGTCCATGTTAAAATAATTAGATTCTGAAGATAGAACAAAAAGTACCTGCATAAGGACATGCTTTCCATCAATGGCACCTAAACAATTTGGAAACTGCCACTGTTCATGATAACCTTCAGCAATATCCAGCCATATATTCCTATCTGGCTTTACTAAGACAATTGGCTTTAGTGAGGAACTGATATTCTCTTATAATGGAACTTGTGGTTGAGCGACCAATTCTAAATGAGTACGACAAACCTGCCGTAAAATCCCCAGTTGCCAAGTGCCTAAAACATACACTGATAATGAGAATGACTTATAAATATTTATCAACAAAATTGAGGTTCTATAATTCATTTAATTAGTTTAAGAAGCTAATTCAATGCAGGTATATGTTAAATAATAGATTACATACCCACACATTTGCCTTGTTTTTATACTATCACTTCTTGTGGATCCAAGTAAGTCATGATAATAACTTGAAGGGCAACATTAATATTCTAAATAATTAAACTCTAAATATTAAATAATTCTAAATTTTTTTTTTAAAGAAACAGAAATTAGCATGATAATTTTTAGAATAGAGAATCAACATTTATTTTTTATAAGCTTTTTCACATTCTTAGTATTACTAAAATAAAAAACAACAACTTAATTTAAAGTATTTAACATATTAAAAAGAGCTATTCAATACAAAATATCGAGCTCGTACCTAATTTCCAATATCCCTAATTTGTTTAAATATTTTTATAATGCTATAAAATTTTTATACTGCAACAGTTCTGCAAATAAGAAGTTGCTTTGAACATAAAATATTCTTATTTGAATATCACATACAAACATTTTCAATGGGATTTGGCACGTTTTGAACAATGTTTTTTTTTATTTATGTATTTAAAAATTATGTTTTAGAATTTCATTTAATGTTTCTATTTAAGAAAATGATACGATATGAAATTTTGCACATATTATTCACACAATTTTAAAAATTCTGATTTTTTTAAAGAAAATTTGGAAAATTTTCTAATTGTACTGCTTTTAGAATTATTTTTGGACCTGGAATTTTTTTTTTGTACTTGTAATATTCTTAAGGATGTTCTCAACAATTTTAGGGATCTATTTTACAATAACTTAATTAGTTTTGGAGGGAAAAAAATTAAATGTTGATATATGTACTAAAATTCAACGAAAGAGCCAAAATTCCTACATTTTAATTCTTTTTTTAAAAAAGTATTAAGTTTTGAAGATGACTTAACAAATAAGAACGTCAAAAATTTCAAAACTAATTCACATTTGAGGAAACTTTTACATACCTCAGAGTTAAAGCCAATCTATCCTTTAACTGAATACTATCTCGATAATTTGTATCCTTTTTTGCAATTAATGGCCAACTATTGATAGTAATTTATGGAAAAGTTGCGGAGACATGCGAAAAAAATTGAAATAGCTTTCTGTGTCTGACAAATGCATCTCTTCTATTAACACAGACGCTCCTTTTGATCGCCGTTTTTGAAAAACGGGTCGAACCCACTATTGTTTCCTTTCTTCCCCTTTTAAAGCTAATAAAATTGCAAAAATTGATTTCTCTTGCGATTACAATTCTGAATCAACAACTTAGCGCGATTTTCAACAACTATCTTCAGCGTCACCTAATGAGCAAATCCACCGCGAGCGTACTAAAAAGCTTCGGTGTGAACCGATCAACGAAAATATCTCTGAGCACTAGTTTGATCACGACGCGTGAACGCCTTGGTGTGAATGCAGCTTAAGAATCAAAATGATTTTAGAAGAAAGAGGGACTTGCTGCGTTGATTTCATTCCACATTTCCACAAATGATTCAGTATAATTCTGAAATATATAAAACAGACACAGCAGAAGATACTGAGCAGGAAGAATTTGAATCTATTTTAAATGAATTAAATATTTAAAGTATTTTAACGTATTTTAAATGCATTAAATATTTAAAGAATTTTAATGTATTTTAAATGAATTAAATATTTAAAGAATTTTAACGTATTTTAAGTGAATTAAATAATTACAGAATTTTAACGTATTTTTTAAAACAGTTTTACAAAATTTAATAAATGATATTTATAAATTGCCAGTGAAAATCGTTTTGCTACTTTTTCTCCTTCTTTGAGCTACTTTGCTGTGCAAATATCTGGCAACACTGCTTCTGTTTGAAAAATATTCTAGAGTGAACAGTGGACTTTTTCATCTCATGTAACTTTGTGGATTAGAAAACGTGTACAATGGCTACAAATAGCACAGAGAAGTAATTTTATTTTTAATTTTTTCCAAAGTTTCCTCCCCATGTTTTTGTTTTGTATATTTGTGCTTCTAATTATCAGTATCATGCAATTGTCTCGGTACACTGCTTTTCATACATGCTAATATGTACAGTCGCTCCAAGCCAAACTCGGACATTAAAGAAAATCTACTAATTAAGTAAAAAAAATTTTAAATAAAAATAATTAGCAAAATGCATTTTTAATAATATATTTATTGAAGTATCCCGTATGGTAAAATCCTAGCACAGCGCACTGTATTTGGCGACAAGTAAAAAACCGCGTTTTTCAAAATGGCGTCAAGAGCGAAAAACAAAAAAAACGTGGTTTCCAAAACGGTCAACAAAGGAAACATAAAATCAAAAGTAAGACACTAATTGCAAGCATCCATTACAAGATTATCAATCCTTCATTCATACAAAAACAATCATTACTTTCTTACCTCTTATTCAGAAAAAAAATCCATCAGTCGTGTTTTTGCGAAAAAAACGTGGTTTCTGAAACAGCTTCAACAAGAAAAACTGAAAAAGCGTAGCTTCTAAAACGCTACAGTGGGAAAATTAACGCACAAACCAAACTCGGATGGCTAAGAAGATTTTTAAAACTAGTTAATATTTCAAATGAATTAATATTTTGTATGTAGGTAATCCTTTGTTTTTTATAACCATTTTAAGACGTTTAGGCATAGATTGCACCAATTTTTCGTAAAAATTAGGCTGAATACTGTCCCAATCTTGCAATAATACTGTTTTCAACTCAGTTTTACTTGAAACAGCGTGTTCCCGGACTTTTCTGATAAGATGATCCCACAAATTCTCAATGGGATTTATGTCTGGGCTTTGGGGTGGTGTTTCCATGATGTGAGGACGATTATATAGGAGCCAGGAACGCACTTTATAAGCTTTATGCTTGGGATCATTATCCTGATAAAATCACCAATTATTGCCAAGCAAAAGTTTTTGCACACATAGTGGCAAATTTGTTTTTGAAATGTCAAGGTATACATTCTGATCCATTCTCCCTTCAATGAAATGCAAAGTTCCTGGGCCAGAAGCTGAAAATGATCCCCAGACCATTATTGATCCGCCACCATGCTTCACAGTTGGTTTCAAGTTTTGTCTACGCAATTCCTCATTCGATTTTCTCCAAACGTATGGCTTGCCATCTGATCCAAATATATTGAATTTGCTCTCGTTAGTGAATAATACTTGTTTCTAGTAAGAAAAGTCCTTGTTTTCATGCTCCTTTGCGAATTCACGTCTTACTTTTTGATTTTGCGTACTTATGAAAGGCTTTTGTCTGGCTTTTCTTCCAGTGAGATTTTTCTTATGGAGCACATTTCTAATTGTTGATGGACTAGCCTTTTCCCCTAATTCATTTTTAGCAATAATAGCTAGCTTTGGAGCGCTAAGGAGGGGATTTACTTTCACTTTTCTCACTAAATATCGCTCATCTGCTTCGGTGAAAATCTTGTTATGGGCTTTTTTTAGGCTTATTTTCCCCCTGATTATTGGTTTTGTAGTGTTTTATGATGTCATGATCCGTGGAATGACTTCTTTTGACAATCTCCGATATTTCTCGCACACTTTCCATTTTCAGTGTGCTTAATAATCAATTTCCTTAACTCTATGCTCGTTTGGCCCCTTTGCCTTGACATTTTCAATAAATTAATTTTTTTTCTGCAATAAATGAAAAAACATCAAATCGAGAATTCCGCTGAACTACTACAATGTTTTTCATGAAGTTGTCTACAATTTTCACTCAGAGTTGCAATTATTTGGCGCTTTATTGTCAGATGTCCGAGTTTGGCTTGCGCTCTCTTTCTTCCGCAATTTTATTTTTATCTCTAAATTTGTCATTATAATTTATGAATTAGCATTATTTTGTTTGTTTTTAATAGAGCAATAAATTAATTATTAGAAAACCATCTTTACTTTTTTTTAAATTCCTTTTAGTCAAAGTATTTTTGCAAAACAAGATTTTTTTCTATAGTGTCCGAGTTTGGCTTGAAGCGACTGTATTTTCAGTGAAATTTTTCTGAAAAATTATCCACGTGTTTTTGTAAACTAATTTTAAAGTACAGTTTATTGTATTTGATATGCTTAAATGAATTATTTTGTAGAATTTAAGTTATATTGCAAGCAAATCATCAATTTTTAACATGTAACAGTCAATACAATATTCAAATTCTTTTTCAGTATAGTAATATTTTATTATAAACAAGTGGTATGATTTTTTTTAACATAATGCTTGTGTGTTGGATTGATAGCTTTTGTAATACTTTTTTTTTAACAGAGATACTAAAGCTTCTCTTGAAAAGCTTATGGAGAAGTTAGCTGATGCTGAGTATCCGTTTTGTGAAGAAGTTTCAAAGTACGAAAAACTAGCTAAGATTGGCCAAGGAACTTTTGGGTAAGATTTAAAAAAGAATTTTTGTGGACATTTTTAATTAAATTTATATTAAAATTGTCATGATTCAATTTTATTACATACTGAGGTTACCTTGTTTAAATATTTATTATTCATCTTGCATATTATGGTACTTCGGTATTAGAAACAATGCAGCAAAATTTGTGCCATGTGAAGCATGTCATGATATCAAAAGAGCAAAAAGATTTTTGCATGCTTTATTTGGAAAAAAATTATGCAAATTTAATGATGGTGACATTAACATGTAAAAACTCAAATTATTATTGAGATGTTGCACACTTTAAGAGTAACCTTTTACACGCCAATGTTCCAATATTGGAACATCAACTTTGGAATTTTGTGAAAAATTCAATTTTATTCATATTGTTCCATAAAAATTATTTTGAAGACATAAAGTATGGATTAATTTTTTGAAATTGAAGTATTGTTGCTAAATTAAATAGTTTCTCTGAGAAAAAATTCTAAAAACTGCCTTTTTTTCTACTTTTGATCGGGCAAAATTCATATAAAATTCGAAATTTAAAAAATATTTTTAATATTTGGTAAAAGTAACTAAAAATGATCATTTTAACTATAGACTGCAAGATATTATAAAAAATATCGTTATTTTTTTACTATCGGTTTTGAAATTTCAATGTTCCAAAAATGGAACATTGGCGTGTAAAGGTATACTTTTTCACACAAGGCAGTTATTATGTTTACAGTTCACATAAAAGTGGGAAAAGGTTTCTGAATGCTAAAAACACTTATAGTATGTGTCATAAGAAAATATTTATGACTTGACTTTAGTTTCGGCTCCCTCTCTCAACCCCCCCCCTTTCAACCGTTTCTGGACAATCTCAAGTGAATTTCTCAGCTGCAGCTAAAGTAACTACCTCATGCGTTTGTTGATAGTTAGATGTAGCGTCTGTCTTATTTGGAGAAGAACGTCACATAATAAGGTCTTATATTATTTTGTGTTACGTCAGTTAGTGAATATCCATTACGCTGATAAGATGACGCATTCATAGCCATTTCGGACTGTAGAAGAGGCTTTGGAATATTTTTATACACAATCAAATAAGAACCTATTAATATTTGTCAATTTCCCCTAGAAGAAAGTGGGTGATTTACTGATGAGGAAAATATCGATGAAGATACTTTTCAGTCTGTTCTACCAGTAGATGTTTGTTGCAAAATCGAAGTTTCTGCAAGCATAGATGATAAAATACCTCCTGTATGTCAGAAAAGCACAACGAAAAAATACCTCAAGTGCGAAAAAAGATTGCTTGAGAAATGTTTTCCTAGCTATACATGGACAATAAAAATAGTTTAGGACATAAAAAAACACATAAGAAAAAACAATAATATATTTTGTCTTTATTTCTCATAATAAAGAATTTTGGTAAATCTGTATTTTTCTAGTTTTTTTTTGCTTTATTATATTATAGCTTTAAGAATTTTGATATGAAGGTTATTTGTTTATTTCTTTGTCCTACTGATGTTTTCCTTTATTGTTTCTAATAAGTGATTGAAATTTTCTGAAATGTATAAATTTCTGTGTATAAATTATATTTTCAACTTAATCTGCTTTATTTTGGAATTATATTTAAAAGTTTACTTCAGATGTGCGCAAACAGGGGACACCCATCCAGGAACCTCCCCCCCCCCCCCATCTGGGTACATTTAAAAAACTCTGCAGGGAAAAAATGATAGATTTCTCTCGTTCACACACAAACTTTTAGTTCTTTCCCCCATTTTTAATTTTAGATTTTTTTAGGTCCATTTCAATTGTTTGGCGAGTACTATGCCCCTCCCCCCTACATGGGGGGGGGTAGAATGATGTAACCCCATTGGAAAATGTTTAATGACACCTCTTGTTAAGATACTACTTCTTAAAAATGTATATAATAACTGATTTTTGAATTTAAATGTCATTGATCGTACTTTTAAAAAACATGTGAAAAAACTTAATGCTACCCACCAATGTTCCATTTTTGGAACATGCTAAAAATCTATTAAAAAATTTTTGGTGAAATTGTCGAATCGGCCACTGGTCCGCCAAATTTTGAAAAATCGCCAATTTGGCGTGTTTTTGCGTGTTGTGTTTTGAGTAGCAACCCTACCACAACACGCAACGCCGGAGCGCGAAATTCAAGATGGCGGAAGAGAAATAATTAAAAAATAGCATTTTAAAGTTTTGAAACTGAAAATTATTGCAAAAATTATGTGATTTAAAAATAAAAAAGGGCTCTCCGAGACACATAATGATTATCCTCTTTTACACTCGATTGATTCCTACAATACCATTCAAAAACATTATTAACTTTCTTTCCCGTCCTTTCTCTCAATTCCATACGCTCTCCACATTTCGGACATACATACGATGATCCAATCAAACCTTCTTTCATGCACCATTCCAAAACTGCTTTCTTACCAAAAACAGGTAAGAGAGCAAAAAACCTTTCCGAATACTCATCATACTTTGCCATACATTCATTAACATTCACTCTAATAGCATCGCTGGGCATCGTGATAATCTGTAAAAATTAATGTAGAGAAAAATAATTAAAATTACCTGAATAAACGATTCCACACCGAAGGAACGAAGGCCAAAAATAAGCGGTAGCAACGAAACGTCCGGAGCAAGTAAGAAAGCGCCGGTTGGAAAAACAAAAAGGCCGCTAAAAAAAATGTACTGCGCATCAATAATAAAAAACTGTAATTTTTAAACTAATAAAGAATGTACTGCCCATGCGCGAAATGATCCGGTTAAAGTTAATTACTTTTCCGAGTAAAATGTTCAAAAACAGAAATTTGCTACGCATGCGCGAAATTGCGGCGAAAACTGTTAAAATTAAAGAAATGTACTGCGCATGCGCGAAATTCTGTTGATCCGACTTCTCCCTCAAAAGATAGCAAAATCAGGAGGGTTACCACATTTGGCGCAGTTATCGATTTGGCGAGAAAACCCTTGGCGGGATAAGTGGCCGATTCGACAATCCAACCAAATTTTTTTCTTTTATAGATCTTATGTTTCAATTTTAATTTGATTTTTATCAAAATTTAGTTTGTTACCTTTCAAACAGTGCGCCGTTTAAAAGGTTAAATATGAATTTTTAGGGTATTTAACCTTCATAAAATAGTAAATTTTTAAAAAAATGGTGTAAATTTTCGGCTATGGTGGCATTAATATGTAAAAACTCAATTTATTATGAGGTAATAGTTACTTTGATTTAAGATTAAATATGAATTGTTAAGGGATTAAATCAAAAAAAAATGTCAAATTTTCAAAAGATGAGAACTTATTTGAAGTTGTGTATATTTAAATCCAAGATGGGCAGCATAGCACTAGAACTCAAAATGAAACTTATTCAAAAGAATGGCTTATTCTTGATGAGAGTTTAAAAACATTGCTTTTAAAAAAAGCTAAAGATAAAATAAGCGAAAATGTTCTTACTGTTTTTGTAGAAAACAAATTGGGAAAAATAAAGAGTAGAACAAATAAAATGAAGTATCTAGGAATGCTGCCAAAACAGAAAAATATGGAAGGTAAAATATGAGGAAAATGATGAAAAAGAAAAAAAAATACTAACGGCTTTAAAAATTAAAAAATTCAGGCCATAGAAAAAAATTACTATTTGGAGACGAGATTGATTGTGGAATGGTATGGTTTTGTTATATTATCAAATATATTTTTGATGTTTTTTAAGGGACTCAAATATATTGAAAATAACCTATATCAATCTATAAATATTGTCGGTAAAATCCTAGCACAGCACACTGCTGTATTTGGCGACAAAAGTTTTTTGCCAAATGGCGCCAAGTAAAAAACCGCGTTTTTCGAAATGGCGTCAGAGACGTAAACAAGAAGGGAAAACGTGGTTTTCAAAATGGCGTCAGAGACGTAAACAAGAAGGGAAAACGTGGTTTTCAAAATGGCGTCAAGAGACGAAAAACATCAAAAAAACGTGGTTTCCAAAGCGGTCAAGGGAAACATAAAATCAAAAGTAAGATACTAAATGCAAATTTCAAGCATCCATTACAAGATTATCAATCCTTCATTCATACAAAAACAATCATTACTTTCTTACCTTTTATTTAGAAAAAAAATCCATCCGTCGTGTTTTTACGAAAAAAACGTGGTTTCTAAAACGGCTTCAACAAGAAACTGAAAAAGCGTCGCTTCTAAAACGCTACAATGGGAAAAGAAATCCAATATGAATGCCTTAAGCTGATGAATTAACGATCTCCATTTCTCTCAAAAACGAATTATTTTCCTATTTCGGACCATTCATACCTACCGAAATATTTTCAATCGTTCACTCATTCACAAAGCAAGCATTTCTTTCTTACATCTTTCCTTCAAAAGAAAAAATATCCATTCGTCCAGCTTCAGAAAAGAAAATGTGGTATCCATAATGCCTTCAAGAAGAAAACAGAAAAACCGTTGCTTCTCAGCTGCAAAAGTGAGAAAAAACATCGTCCTAATTGAATTTATCAACGCATCTTCCTTTCTAACAAATATTCCTTCAGTAGTTGTTTCATTTAAAAAAAAAAGAAGAAAAATTCATGCATTCCTTCAATTTCAGCTTTCTAGAAAAATCTTACACGTCTTCAAGTTGACCATCAGGAAAAAAAATGACCGCTGTCCAAAAAATCCGGTCCGAATAGGGTTACTATTCCTTAAATTTAGCAGTTACCATATTGTAAACTTTATCGCCAAATTTTTTAGTGCCAAAAAATTTGTCGCCAAGCAGTGTGCCCTGCTAGGATCCACCCACAACTTAGTGCATAGCACACCAATATCAAATTAGTACCAAAACATGTTTTTAAATAAACTTTTTAAAATAAGAGTATTATAACCAAAAGGAAGCTACTTGAAATTGGATTATTTTTTCTAGGGCCTTGTGCAATCAAATGTAGTAAGGGTTGAAGTATTGTTAGTCTATTTATAATGTTCCCTTATTTTATAAATACTTTTCATTTTCTTCTCTCACTTGCAAAGGATGTGGAATGGTACTATTTCCCTTGCTTTGAAAGTTGACTTTTTGAGGGGAGAAGAGAGGGCTTGCTTTTTGTAACATTTCGGATAAAGTGTTTATTTTCAATTTTGTCTATGAAAAAGTCACTAAACAGTTTAATAACTTTTTGAAGATGTCTTTATATTAAACCAGCTCTGAACTTAACTTAGTTATATTATATATCTCTACATTTTGATTCTCTATTTGCAAAGAAAAATTTTGATCAGTTTGTGTTTGACAATTTTTAGGAGGTTTATTTTAGACTTACAAATGTAAAGATTTGTACTGTTTAATTTATATAAAAAAAAATTTATTATGAAATGTAAAATTTTTGAATGAAATAAATCTACTCTTATTAGTTGAAAACAAAAAAAAAGTGTCTTCAAATGTATTAAAACATTATTTTAAATAAGAAATTTCATTGGAGAGTTTCGGCTGTCTTTGCTTAATATTAAAGAATAGGATTTGATTTTGGAATATTTTTTCTAGGTATAAAAATACTCTCAACATTAGTATCATATTGTGGCCTCGCTATCCAATAGAAAGTTAACATTTTTTATCATACTATTAATTTTTATGAGTTGATCCATTTTTTTCTCGTGTAAAATATTTTTTTATAGTTTTTATTCTATACTGTAATGTTGAATCCTTTTTCATGTTAAAAGGAAAATGTTATTTATGGGGTATTTTGAAGTTTTAAGAGCATTATATAATAAAAAGATGTATGGATTACAACAATGCTAATTTTCATAAAAATTTAAATATTTTTCTGTCTGAATTTTTTTTCCCCTGTTTAGTTTATTCTCTTGTACATTTCATAAAGACAGCCGTAAGTACTGTAAAATCCGGCGTACTTTGAACGTGTACGACGTTACGTGTACTTTGAACATGAAAAATAAGATGAAAAATTTCGGGCATTATACACTGAATATAAAAATGAGATCATTAAAAATAAAGATAAGAGATCAGCATAGTAAAAATTACTTCTATATATATTGTGTGTGAAATACTGTTTATTTAATTCCTTATGAACTTAATGGTTTAAAACTTTTAATAATACCTCAAATAAAAGACTTCAAAACATAAGGGAATTGCACACATATATTTCAGGTTTCTTCTTAAAAAAGTGTGTGTGTGTTATATAGCGAGTATACCTAATAAATTGAAAAATGCAGCTTGGAAGTACAGGTGCGCGTTATACTCCGGATTTTACAATAAATTAGATTGTTAATGATTTGAGTTGCTGTATTTTATTCATATTAAAATTTTTAAAAGTTATTTTCAAACTATAAGTTATTTTTAATTTTTTTAAACTATGCGTTAACTATGTATATTAAATTTCAGAGAAGTGTTCAAAGCACGACATCGTACTACCAGGAAAATTGTCGCTTTGAAGAAAGTTTTAATGGAAAATGAAAAGGAAGGGGTAATATATTATTTTTGTTTAATTGAATCTAACACAAAAATATTATTTGCAAATTTCTTTCAGAATTCAAAATGTTTAATACCTTATCTCCAAATATTTTTGGTATTCAGTTACTAAATGTTATAAATCCCAAATGAAATATTGACAATTGCAACCATTTTCCAACATTTGCTATGTGGTTTTAATTAATAATTCTGTAACTAATGGTAAGTAGCTTTTTTGTGCATACTATGTATATTGTTATTTTTAATTTCAAATTCAATATTCGGCTGACTGAAAAGTTCCATTTTTTAATAGTCTTGCATGCAGCAATATAGTTTCCTTTGTATTTCAAGGTTCATTCTGAAGCAAAAAAATAGCAGAAACCTTTACCAAAAAAAAGCATTTTGTATAAGGAAGGTTAAGCTGTGTTTAATTTTAGTTGGTTTTATTTCACTGCTCTTCTAAAAAGGAATGAAATAATTCAGTATAATACATTAAAGGTATAATTTTCCATTAATTTTTTTTTTCAATATGGCATTTGCATTCGATATCTCAAAAGCATTTTAATCTCTTTATTGCCGCAAGCATATATATTCACTGCTTAGCCAGTGTGTTAACTACCCCTAGTGCATATGCAATCCGTTGTGTTGCATTGCTATCGATAAAACTATTCCAAAGACTTTTGACTTTAACAGATTTTGTGAGGGTTTTATTTATTCTACAGAAGGATTTGCTTGTTTATATGCCTGCCCCCCCCCCACCCAAAGGAACACCACATACCAGTGTGAAAAATAGGGTGTAGGGAAAAGTGTGCAACTTTTCCTCAACTGTTAAATGGTTAAGGATTGCATCTACACCAGGGATCTGCAACCTATAGCACGGGGTACAATTTTCAGTGGTACTCTGCACTATTCTACAAATTGGGGGAGGAGGGGGAGATTAGTTGATAAATTTGTGATGGAAATTATTTAACAAACATTTTCAAAAAATGGAATTGCAAAAAAAAAAAAAAAAAATTTAAAGAACTTTAAAGATAAATTAGCAGCTGTTTTGTAAATTGTTGAATGCCATTGCTGGAGAGATTTAATTGTTTGAAGGGGAAGGGGGGGAGAGAAAATTGCATGTACTCTCTGCTTTCCGCTTTTCGTTCTACATATCTAAAAAAAATCTTTCCTCATACGAAAAATATTTCAAATCCTCAGAAATTACTTAATTGAATGCTCAGAATCATGTCAAATTGAAAATTACAAATTTATCTCTGATTTTGCTATATGAAAGGAGAGCAGTGCAAGTTTACATTTTAATTTTTATTTTATAATAATAAGGGGAAATACTTATATTGTATGTCGTCTATTTCTCATATTAATAAATATGTTTTTAAAAATACATAAAATATAAACAATTTTAATTATTTTATTTTTGTTGAAGAAATAGTTATATTTTAAGCTGTTTATTTTTATGTTAAATATCTCTAAATGATGCAAAATTAATATATAATGAAACTAAATATCTATTATTGACCTCTATTCTCTAATGCTGCGTACATTATCTTGGGAATCAGATTGTCTCAGAAATGTCCTACTGTGTGACATACTGTATTATATTGGTAGATTGGTTTGGCATGCCACAGCTAAAATGTTCCTGAATTTTGATCTACATCAGTGGTTCTCAAACTTTTTAAACCCATGGACACCTTTTAGTCAAAATTTGCCCACTTTTATCCCCTTTTAAAGTCAAAACGTTCCCCCAAAGACCTCCGAGGAAAAAAATACATAAATGCATAGCATAAAAATTTTAATGATTTGGGTGAATTTGATGAGAGATGTTATGAGTGTATTTATGTCCATCTTAATGTTTGTGAGTAGCAACCACATATTCCCACTAGCACTTGTTTTCAGTCGTTCTTTTTTTTGTGTGTGATGAGGTTTTTATGACACTGAATCCACATTTCACACCAAACTGGAAGACAAGAAAGTAGTCAATTTCTGTAGCATAATGTAGGATAGAAAATAGGAATCTGTTTTTGTGACCAGAATGTGTAATACCCTTTCTCAAACATTGGTTTAAGTTCCTCATTTGTGGATATTTCAATAAAATGTTCCTGTATTAATATGGATTCATCTGTTTTGGGAATCTGAGTTAGTCCATACGCAAAATGGCTCAACACCCAGTCGGGAATATCTAAGTGAATTATTTATTTAAATTTCCATAAAAATAAAAATGGATTTAAATTTTTTTATTTTATATTAAATTTTATGTGGACCCTCTGACGTTGTTCAGGGATCCCTGGAGGGACCACTTTGGGAATCACTGATTTACACAATAAGTATTTGAGACACTCTGTGTCAGCCTCTTTGAACCTAACAGAATATTTAATATCAGTTTTAAAAAATAAATTTGTAAGTTCAGGAGGCTGAACCTTTCTGTAATTAATCTTTTGTTATTTAGAGTGTAAGAATGTAAATATATTGTGAAATTTAATTATATAGTAATATGCCTGTTTCTTTTCAGTTTCCTATCACAGCTTTGAGAGAAATCAAAATTCTTCAGCTCCTAAAACATGAAAATGTGGTAAATTTGATAGAAATTTGTCGAACGAAAGGTACGGGTAAGTTAGCTCTGTAAGTTGGATACTTTTGGGGGAAGGGATAATAAATAAATTATAAATTTAATTTACAGTTTTAAATTTTCTGTAGTTTAATTTTGAATATAACTCTTGTATAAAATATAAATTTATACATATTTTAAATTGGAAACTTCCTGATTTTTTGATGGAGTCAAAAATGCAAAGAATATTTGTGTGGTACTTATGTGCTGTACCATTGATCAATTTGTAAATGAAAAGATGTAACCAAATGCAGCTAGTAATGAAAAACTGTTCCTGTGCATGTACAAATATGTTATGTTCTTGCATATGATGACAACATTGATGTGAAGAAATTGTTTGATGGTATAATACGCAAATACCAAATATTTTTATACATGTAGTTTAATGACTGGAACACAGTCTTAGAAATTTTTATAATGGCTTTTCAAAATTACTGTAGCTAAAAAATGATAAAATTCATAAATAAAATTTTAAAGAATATTTGCTCTTTTTCCAAATGCAATCTTATGTTTTAAAAAATTTCTCAAGTGTTATAATTTTTCTGTTGAAAAAAGGTATCTGTGGTTTAATTTGATACTATTTTAGTCTGTTTTTGTTTAATGCATTATGTTTTTAGTAATTTCTTTTCCCTTTTGAAAATTCATGTAGAATATTTTAAAAAACTTAGCAATTAAAAATACTGCTTTTTTTTAACTGACCTATGTTAACTTAAATATCTCATTACGAATAACTACCTTTTTTCAATCATAATTTTACTTAAAAGTAATTTAAATTGAATCTGGTGATTTTTTTAAAAATTTGTTTTAAATGTGTAGAATTTAAGGTGCTTTAATATATTTCTTTTTCCTTCTTTCACAGCTTCTGCATTCAATAGATCAAAGTCAACATTTTTCCTAGTGTTTGATTTTTGTGAGCATGACTTGGCTGGGTTATTAAGTAACGTGAATGTCAAATTTAGCCTTGGTGAAATAAAGATGGTAATGAAGCAACTGTTGAGTGGGTTATATTTCATACACAGTAATAAAATTTTGCATCGGTAAGTTCTGTGCATTCTGTATTCTTCTGTTTTTCTTTTCTTTTTTTCGATTAAAATCTGAGTTAAAAATCCTTGTTCTTTCCATAGTTATCTTTTGAAACTAATACCACATTTTAAAACATTTCTCAATTAATAAATACATGAAGTATTGGTATGTTGTCTTAAAAATACTTTAAATCTTTCAATTCAGAATGTTTTTTTGGTTCTTCTTTACAAAAAATTGGTATATTATTGCAATTTTTATTTTTTTAGTTTGAAACTATTATTTTAAGTATATCAAATAAGTTGGCATAACTTATAGAAAATCCTTGACATAAAGCTTATAAGGAAGTATCATTTTTATCTTTGCTTGTGTAAGTGGCCAATTTGATGAATTAATCATAGGTATTTTAAAAATGTTTTTTCAAAATTTTGCCTTTTCAGAATATATATATATGCATAAAGTTAAGTTTGTAAATGCACAAACTGTATAATTAAATTTACAAATTATTGTTATAAGTCATGATTGTTTTAAAGTGTTCCTAAATTTATAGTAATCCTAATAAAGAAACTCTTAATTTAAATTCCTTATTGGGCATATATTTTATGGTTTTATAAAAATCCATTTTGTTCTTGTATGCATTAATTGGGTAAAATTCAATTTTTTTTTTCAAAGGAAGTGGTTTAGTTCAAACTTACATATATATTTTGATAATGGAAAATATTGTGTAGTCATTTTCCAGAAAAATATGAATAATACTGTAGTACTTCATACTTTAATGTATTTAAAAAATTTTATTATTGAAATTGGATTAATCCATACCGGGGCTCATAAACATGTTATTTTGAAGTCATTTTCCCCTCAGGGGGCTCTCCTTCTTTAGGTGAGTACGGGTGTCACAATCCCGAGGTGCCCTAGTGATCTTTTCCTTTTCCCACGGGGTTTACTGTCTTTGGTAAACACGGGCTTCACGAACCCGGGGTACCCTAGTGATCCTTCTCTATTTTCGACCCCCTTTCTTGTCATTCAATTCATTCTTTCTTTCTCTTCCCGTCTAGACCACAGATATTAAAACAAATGTTTGGCGCAGTATAGCCGAGGTCGGCTCTTGCGCCAATAAACCCCAAAATCACTCACTCGCTCACTTGAAGTCATTTTAGCTGCATATACATTTTATGGTGAAATGCTGCAAAATATCTGTATTTAGCTTAAAAAGAAGTGATGGCAATTCATGTAAAATAGAAATCCATTTGAAAGAAGGTTACTTTCCATAACATGCAACTATATTTCTGGTGGTTATAGTATCTACATTCTTTAGTTTTTTGTACTTTTATCAAGGAATTATTTGTAGTATAGAGTTCTTTTGGTCATGATGTATTCTGACAAAAAAGACAGACCACTAGAGATTCGTCCCTCCATTTTATCAAATGTTTTTTAACCTCTAGTTTTTAGTGCCACTCTGAAAATCAGGTATCTTGACTCAGTAACTTTTTCATCTCTGCTGTCTATCATCTTAAAAGTGGATGACCTGCCACCATATTTTAAACCTTTTAAAAAAGTTTCTATTCTCAATATAACTAACTATCTGTTATTTTCACTAAGAAACATATTTTTTTCATTTTTAAAAGGAAAAATGTAAATTATGTAGCATCACTTTAGTAAAACTTTATATTTATCAAATGGGGAACTGATATAAAAAAATTTTAAAACGTTGCTTGGATATAAAGTATTTTCTAAGATATTGATAGTTAAACTTAAATGGATCATATACAAGCTACGGCTAACAGCAAGCGTACAATATAGCCTGATGCCGTGATGAATTTTGTTAGCCTTGATCTGACTACATCAGACAGGTGGCATTTGCAACAATATGAGAGTGTTTTCACCTGATCTTAAGAAATGCTCCAACAGTAATACTGTGAAAATCGTTGAAAACGCAACTGAGGAGACTGAAATATTTTTTTGTGTTAAAGGATATTGCAATAAATAAATATATTTATTTAACAAAACTAAATTTACTATGCATTTTGTTTACATAGATACATATGTATGCATGTATAAATTAAAAATCAGTGAAACAAAAGCATTCACAAAATTTTCTTCTGTTTTTGATCAACAACTTTAAGAAGCTTCATCTTCCTTTTAAGTGAAAAAGAATTTGCCCCCCCCCCCCACCGAGTTCTTATCGTTGCGCTCATTAGAAAATTCTTTTAAAATAGAAAAAAGGAACCAAACTCACTGATTTTTACTTACACAATGTACTTGTAAACGAATTCCCTAGAGCCAAGATGTCAGGTGAGATGTTTTTGTGTTGCGTTTGTGGGTTGAAGGGGGAAGTAGCCTAGATAAGCAAAATTGGCTTGTTACAGGCTATTTCGAGGATATTTCAAAGCCATGTTAGCTTCCTTTCTACGAAACATGTGAAATCTTTCATTTCATACCCTTAAATGTCCTCTGTGTGGCTGGTGTTTTTGGTATATTGTTCATTCCCATGAGGAAATTTTTTCATGTTAAGTGTTTTTCACTTGTTAAGATGGGGAAAAAAATGCATACTAATTTGTTGGGACAGTTGTATTATATTTCGTGTTGACAGATATTTCATCAGATGCATTTTCGCGTTAAATGTATTTCACTGTATGTTTTGATTTCAGTGTTGTATAATGAGTTTTTCTATTTCTACATTTCTATTGAATCAATGTTTTTTTTCTTATGTAATGTTTGTTCGATATTATGAAATTTAATCGAAAATGCATTCTTACTTCATGTGTTAAAAGGATTGCATAGTTGTAAATTTTAAAATATTTTGTAAATATCAATTTAAAATACATTTCATTTGAATTTTGGAGATGGAATCTTAAATTTATCAATTATCTTGAATATTTTTATATCTTTATTGTATTGAAACCTTCTCACCTAGTATCATGGATGCATTTTAATTTGAATGCTTACAATAACTGCATTTTGTTTTTCAGAGATATGAAGGCTGCAAATATTCTTATTACTAAGTCAGGTATTTTAAAGCTGGCTGATTTTGGTTTAGCTAGAGCCTTCAGTGTTAGTAAAAATGAACAACCAAACAGATATACCAACAGAGTAGTTACTTTGTGGTACAGACCTCCAGAACTTCTTCTGGGAGAGAGAAATTATGGACCTCCAGTTGATATGTGGGGAGCTGGTTGCATCATGGCAGAAATGTGGACAAGAAGTCCTATTATGCAGGTAATTTTTGTTTTGATCTGTATGCAATGTTAATTAATTTTACCTTTATTGAATCATAGTTTTTCTATCTTAAATACATCCCCATTCCTTATTTCAAAAAAAAATTAATGAAGTTTAACTTTTCTACTTTTTATAATTTACTATTAATTCCAAGCGAAACATCTAGTTTGACTAAAATAAGGGTTGGCAAACTTTTTGATGGAAGAACCAATTTTCTGTAAGAAGGAGGGCTCTGACAGTAATTTAAAAATATTTTGAAATTTTTTTTCCCCATAACATATGAACATTTTTATCCTATTATAAAATCTGAAAATTTATCCTAGTTTTACTTATGAAACTACAAGTACACTTAGTTTGATGTTCATTTCGAATTCAATAGAGAGCACTTGTTTGTCTTTATCATGTGACTGTCATGAATTAATCAAAAGTAATATTTTACTTTTTTCCAAGAACTATAGAAGTTATATATATATATATAATCTGTGGCTTATATATATATATAATCTGAGGCTTAGTGGAAGAATAAGCATTGTGAAAATTTTAAAATGTTGTAAATTTTCAATTTGAAACTCTGTGAAAGAAATTCTATACTAATACCATAAGTGCTTTATTCTATAATTTTATGGTTACAATAATTATTAAAATTGATTTTGTTTGTTCTTGCATACAAAAGTAATTCAATTCTTTTTATTAACCTTAAAGGTTTGTCAATAAAATATGGAATGTTTTTCTCGCTTCTGTTAGAGTTTATTAAAATGTATCTCTTGTCCAAAATCATGAGTAATTCTCAAACTGATGCAAATAAGTAAACATTGCTGGAAATTACTTTAAGGTTTGTCTTTGTATGTCAGCATTTTGACTAATTGGACTTTTACTGCTTTAGATATAATTGTAATCTTTTGGATTCTCTGTCTTGTTAATGGAAAATAATTTAATATAAAAATAACTATCTTAAGCCTGTCAAATATTTAAATATATTGGTAAATACAGGTTTAAATAATTATAAGGGGCAGAGAAAGGGAAGCAATATTAGTAGGTATAACTTTTTGAAAAATTATTGTACCTTTAATGCAAAGAGTCGCATGCAAATGGTAAGCCACGTTTGCTGACTCTTTGACTAAGGCGTTTTAAAATGGTGTTTGTAAATTACTGGAATAAATTTTAGATTTAAAATAAGTGGTGCCAAATTTTTTACATATATTTTAAAACCTTTTTCAATTACCCCTGTGATATTTAAAAGTAAACATATCTGTTATTGAACTCTATAATAGTTTTTTTAGTTTCAGATTTAATCTATAATTATTTCAGCAAGAGCAGACATGAAATATATCAATGCAAATAATATTGATCTTTCTTATTAATTTTCCCAGTTCTAGCATCCATTTATGTTGCCACATTTTAAATATATATCACCATACCAAACACATATAGGTGACCTCCATGTAACATACTTTCTATATAACTTCTACTTTGAAAAGTTTTTTTTTAAAAAAGTGCACATAGGTGTATTTGAGAAATTAGTTAATTTCATAAATGAATATTCTTTCATTGAATGCAGCATACAATTCAAGAAAACTCTGCTAGTCCATACAATGTATAAAGAAATGTGCATAGATTTTTCAAATGAAAGTAAGCTTCCTTTTTACAGAAGGCAGACAGAGAAATAGAACTAAGATAGTACTGTAGAAAGTTTAGTGGATCCATATATCTTGTTAAAAACAATGTTTTAAGTTAATGATCAGTAATAATGGTAAATAAAGCATTGTTTATTATGTATTAAAATTTAATAGTTTGAAAATCACTATTATTTGCTGGTTAGTAAATTATATATTTTTTTCCCGTCAAATCCAATTGATTGCCAATTACAGTAATGTATTTCTCGTGTAAGAAAAATAAATTTGTATGCATTAGAATTGAATGATTTAATTAAAATATATATTTTTCGTACTGTCAAATTAAACTAGAAGCTGAAGCAAAACTTTATTGTTGATGAGAATAAGTACACATTCTGATATTTAAAGTTTAATATATATTTAATATTTCATTGAATTACTTATGTACCAGACATTCTGATGCTGTACTTTGTCAATTTTTAATTTTGCATTGGGATCGCTAATTTTAAAAAATTCAATTAAACATGGGGGGGGGATAGAGTATTTAAGTGTGGAAAAAATGTAAAATTAGTTTTTAAAGTGAGATTCTGAAACTTAGCAGAATTGAAAAGGAAAACTCTTTCTTACATAAATGTACCAAGTGTATATTATTAAAACTTGTTTTGAATAAACTTACTATAGTAATATGTTTGTTTAAAACTTTTTAAAAAAAAATGTAAATTTGAATTTTAGGGTAGCACTGAACAGCATCAATTAACTTTAATCAGTCAATTGTGTGGATGTATCAACACAGACTCTTTCCCAGGTTGTGACAAATTAGAGCTTTATAATAAATTGGAACTTCCAAAAGGACAAAAGCGTAAAGTTAAAGAAAGACTAAAGGTAAGAATATTTTAAAAATTCCTTTTTGTTAACTCAATGATCAGATTTTAATATTAGTAAAGCGGGACATCATTGACATGGGTTTTTGATTAAAATTTTGGTCTATATAGTGCTACAATATTTTTCATAGAATACAAAAATAGTATTGTAATGTATTTCTTGAATTTTAATATAAGGTATATTTTACAAATTTAAAACATTAAAAAAATATCATTCAAAAGCTTTAGTAATAGTTTTATAAATAGCTGGCAAATAAAGGAATCGCATTTCGGTAAGACATGTTCGGTGTATATATGTTTGGGGCACTCAACACACCAGTTAAGCAAGACGTGTATATGCAGTGAAAATCGCTTAACACGAAACTGAAGGAACTGAGATATTCTTTTGTGTTGTAGTATGTAGCAAAAAAAAAACCATATTTCAACAAAGTTATGTTTTTTAGAGTTTATTTTATTTACATAGATGCATACATATGCATATATTTAATAAAAATTAATCAAACAAACATTCACAAGAACTTAAAGAAATTTAATACAAAATTTTCAAGTTTTTTAAATAAAACATTTATTGAGTTTGGAATTTACATTATTTTATTTGGAACATTTATTGAGATCTCAGCATTGTTTTTTGCAACAATTTGTGTTCGATGTCATCCATTTCACCATTGGTATACGTGGTCAAAATAACTGCACATACTTTTAATGATGTAGGAACAGGAGCTGCATTATTCATTTAATTTTCATCATCGGAAACATCATCTACTACAATTAATTCTTCTGATGATACAATAGAAGAGTCCAATCCAGGTGTTTTTTTCTACATTTTGTTTATTCCCGGAAAGGAAATCTGTTAATCAATTTTTGTTTCTTAGAAGAAAATGCTTAGTAGTTTGTTAGGACCATTGTATTATTTCATGTTAACCGATATTTTGCCTTAAGCATTTTCACATTAAATGTATTTTACTGTAGACCATTGGCAGTTAAGGGGTCAAACTGCTTATTTTTTTTTTTTACCTATAAGTCTTTGGATAGATACACTTTGTCAGAAACTTGTTCTGAATTTTCTCTTCATGGCCAAGACAAGAAAACTTGCCATACTGTTTGCTCTTTTCCATCCACTTGCTGTTTTTTGGTTATTTTCTCCTTTTGCTGATATCAATTTTTTTTAATGTTTTCAATTGCACCCTTCTACTTTTTGCCTGAGCTCATTCACACAAGCAGTAGCTTCACACATTTATGCTGTTCTTTTTTACTACTTATTCTTTCTCTATAGTATCAAGCATTAAAATAATAATTTATTAAAAATTATGTAGCATTGCAGAAGTTCAATAGTATTTCAGAAGTATTTATTTATGGATCAAAAGAGTATTTAATAGTAAATTCTTGAAGATTATATTTTAATGTGTTAAATATTTTTCAACATAAAAACGATGTCTACATTAATTCTGTGTTATATATAATGTAGATATTATAAGTATTTTCTTTCATTATAAAAATCCAAACCAAATTTTTGTATTATAAAACAGATATGAAATGTAGAATATTTTAACTGTTATTACTTTAAAGAATCACTATTTATGTTTTGGATATGTATATTTATGGATTGGGGGGGGGATCTTAATGTACCATGAAACACTGAACATATGAAATTTTTCTTTGTTGTTTTTACTAGGCTTATGTGAAGTGTCCACTTGCTTTGGATTTGCTTGATAAATTACTTATCCTGGATCCAACAAAAAGAATTGACAGTGATTCTGCTCTGAATCATGACTTCTTTTGGTTAGATACCGTACCAAGCGATCTTGCCAAAATGTTATCATCTCATACGCAATCGATGTTCGAATATTTGTATTCAAAGAAGAAAGATAATACAAGGCATCAAGGTGCTGGACCACATCCAAGAGCTCATCCAACTGCCAATGATGGCCAGTACCATGATAGAGTATTCTAAATTGGATACTTATTTAAGTAATAATACACATATTTGTGTATTAAAGTACTGAACAGACTATGAATGTGTTCTGCAGTTACGAAATCTCTCGATCTGAGAAGTACCATTTACAAAATATATGGATACAGTTGACACGAAGATGTAACAGTGTTATAATTTCAGTGAAATGAATTGGGTGATTCTTTCCTTGTAAAATCATAAATACAAAACAATGATTGGTTACATCAATCTTCAACAGGCAACTCTGAAACTTTCTATAGTAGAATGTTATCAATTACTTCTTGACACATGCTTTTAACGCTCAGTTGTGTTAAGATGCTAGTTACATGCAGCTCAATTGAGAACTTAAATAATTTGTGCATTAAACCAGGCTTTTGTGTATCCTGTGTGTATGGTTAATGTCATATTGAAACACTGCTTTGGGGCTGCTTGAAGTTCACCAAATAAGAATAAAAAAGTTCCCCAGTTCTATGTAATATTTAATAATGTAGTGGCATTCACTAGAAACTTAAAATACCCATTCAATATAATAAAACACTGTCAAAACAATCAATAAGCCAACAACTTCTTCATGACTTAAAATAATTCATGCACTTATGCAAAATGGATAAAATGCCCAAAAATGGGGAAATTTTACTACTTTTATAAACCAATTAAATGTCATAGATCATAAAATGCTTGGGAGAAAATCATGAAGTGTTCTTTTGTCTAAAAAAAATGTTCACAAAATAAAAATTCCTAAAATGGAGATGATTGTGATATATTCATTGTGATATACTTCTCTCTGTGATATATTTTATATATGTGATATAAAATGCACAATTTTATATGTAAATGTTTTTTTTTATATTTGAATTTAAATGTAAAAAGATGTGTGTAAAAAAATGACTTTGCTATCTATATATGCAGATAAGGAATCAGCTTGTGTAGATTGAAATATAAATCAATTATTTACAGCTTAGATTTTTTTTTTTTTCTGAGCTGTAAATCATTTTTGTTAAGTACTTTAAATTTTTATCAATTTTTTTTATTATGAAAACACATTTGTGTGTTTTTCAAGCTGATGTTCTCTGTATGGTTTTAAAT
The DNA here is from genome assembly GCA_019973975.1 of Trichonephila clavata. Classification (NCBI taxonomy): domain Eukaryota; kingdom Metazoa; phylum Arthropoda; class Arachnida; order Araneae; family Nephilidae; genus Trichonephila; species Trichonephila clavata. The sequence continues at coordinate 204,613 of BMAO01012572.1, read as the reverse complement.
ACATAGTTGCATCTTACTGTATTTAGTATTCATATAATTGTAAATGAAAATTTTTTTACATATGTTTTCTTTTTAAATAAAAAGATTTCTTTTGTATATCATCTGAATTTCATTTCAGTCAACTTCTTTAAATTACACAATTATGCTTAAAAAATAAAATATTTGTCTCCATTCATGACTTAACAAGAAAGAGAATTCGAACTGGAAAAGTTGAGAATTCAACTTGAAATGCAGAAGCTGTCACAAGCACCTGTTGTAAGCCAACAGTTAGAAAACCCGAAGCTTGAGTTAAATAGAATTATTCCGAGATTCAACTCAAAAGAAGATGAAATGGGTCTATACTTGACAATTTTCGAACATCAAGCGAAGTTCTTGAACATTAGTGAAAAAACTTGGACTGCATACCTGATTGGCTCATTGCCACCTGATATAGCTCAGCTCATCGCAAGAGAAGATGAAAATGATGCTCAAAACTATGAAAAGGTAAAAGGAATGCTTCTCAAAAGATTTTGAGCTACAGGGGATAAGTTTAGGCAGTACTTCTCCCAACAGAAGAAAAACTCGGATGCAACATGGCGAGACTTTTATTTCTAATTGAATTCTTATTTTGAAGGTTGGATCAAAGAATTGAAGATAACCACGTTTGATCAACTTAAAAGTCTAATAGTTGCTGATCAAATAAAAAGAAAAACTCCAGCAAGTATCAAAGAACACTTTCTGGATATTTGGGTGGATTTGAACAATCCTTTGGAATTGGCTGAGAAGTTGGACGCATATGACAGCCTAAGGCCTGTAATGAAAAATAATCCAAATCAGACTTTCAAGAAGAAAGAAGAATTCAGGAAACCCTTTCCAATAAAGAAAAGTCAACCTGTTGGAGGATACCATGATAACCACTCCCCAGGACCCTCTAGAACAGTGCCTAGATTCCCAAGTTCTAGAACGGAAGGAAGAAAGCCCATACAGTGTTACGGATGTGGGACTCCTGGAGTCGTCAAATCAAAGTGCCCTACCTGCACGAGAACAAATTAAATAGAAACAGAAGTGAACTGTATGACATTATTCAACTTGAACTCAGACTTGTATCCCTCAAGTGTGATTGTTCTCAAAATTTTTGGTGAAAAGATTGCTGTATGTGCTGATACTGGTGTTTCCCATACCATTGCAGGTGAGAGAGAAGCTATTTAAATTCTTATAAGAGCACGGTATCACCTTTATGTACGAGGTGATTTCCTTTATGATGGCTGATGGAATTCGGCAGACCATTACAGCTCTGAGAACTGTCGTCGACCTGTATATTGAAGGCAAAGTTATTCCAACAGAATTTCTAGTATTACCTGAAACAAAAGGGAATAAGACTTTGTTAGGACTGGATTTCCTCAATGCAGCTGAAATCGTTCTTGACGTCCAGGGTGAAAAATGGCATTTTTCCGAAAATCCTCGGAAACAGTACAAATTTTTCAAGACGACTTTAAAAGATTTGAACATCAGTGCGTTCGACCTTCGAGAGGATGAGGCTAAACATCTATCTCGAGAACAGGCAAGAAAACTCAATAAACTCCTGGACAAAAATGAGACATGCTTCCAACCAGGGGGAGAGCCCACACCGTTTATCGAGCACCGTATTGAAACGGGTGATCACCCCCCAATAGCAACGTCTCCCTACAGGATGAATCCTATCAAGAAAGGGATTTTGAAGGAACAGATCGAAGAACTGCTGAAGCAAAATATAATTGAAGAATGCGAGTCTCCCTACGCCGCACCTGTGGTATTTGTTCCTAAACCAAATGGGAAAGTACGTCTCTGTGTCGACTACAGGAAGTTTAAAACTGTTACGAAAGTGGATACCTACCCCTTACCACGAATGGATGATCTATTGAATGAAGCTACACCGACATTCTACATGTAAACAATTGATTTGCAATCAGGCTACCATCAAGTAAAGGTTGCTGATGTTGACCAGGACAAAACTGCTTTCATTTATCCTTTTGGAACTTATCGCTATTTACGTATGCCCTTCGGCCTACGGAATGCTCCGGCCACCTTTCAAAGATTAATTGACAAGTTTCGAAGTGGCTTGAAAAATGTTTTCGCTATTTTCCTATCTAGATGACATGATTATCCTTTCAGAAACATTTGACAAACATCTGGAAGATCTCGAAAAAGTTTTTGAAAGGCTCTCTGTCTTTAAACTTCATGCAAACCGAGATAAATGTCGCTTTGCCTGTGACCGTGTGAAATATCTGGGATTCTGGATAACGAAGGATGGAATTGAAGCTGACGAAGAGAAGATATCAGCTATTCAAAAAATTCCAACCCTTACCAATGTGAAAGAAGTCCAATCTTTACTACAAACCTGCTCTTGGTTTCGTCGATATGTCCCTAACCATGCTGACATAGCACGCCCGCTTAGTAGCCTCACTAAGAAGAAAGTGGAGTGGCACTGGGGTCCTGAGCAACAAGAATCCTTTGAGACGTTGAAGATGCGCTTGATGACTTCTCCTATACTGAAGCAAGCTGACGGATCAAAACCTTTCACCATCCGCACCGATGCAAGTAATTATGCCTTGGGAGCAGTCCTTCTCCAAGGAAGTGGTGCCGATGAACATGTCATCGAATATGCAAGTCGTCTGATGATCCCAGCAGAGCGAAACTACTCCACAACCGAGCGGGAAGCCTTGGAGGTAGTGTGGGCTTTAGAGAAGTTTAGAGGCTTCGTAGAAAATCAGCAAATCTTCCTCGCGTCAGATCATCAACCTCTTAAATGGCTGTTAAGTATAAAGTCACCTTCTGGCCGTTTGGCAAGATGGGCCTTGAAAATTCAATCCTTCAACCTGAAGATTGATTATACACCAGGAAAAGCTAACGTAGTAGATGACATGCTGTCAAGACCATCGTACACTGAAGGCGCAGCCTCTGATGTGTGTGCCATCACTGTTGACATGCCATCCAGGAAGTCCAGTGATATTCGAAAGGGACAGCTAGAGGACGAAGAACTGAGGAAAATTATTGACTGCTTTGAGAGCATGGACAAAGATGAAAACTTTACCAACTACACCGGTCGTGGATACTTAATGAACCAGAGTATCTTATATACACTGGTGTGCAAAAATTAAGGACGAGACGGGTTTTTCAATATAACTTTGTACAAAAGCATTCCAAATCAACACATTTAATACCGTAAGATCCCCAATACGTAAGGACATGAGTAATGTAAGCAACACTTACTAAAAAAGAAATCAGAGGGATAAAAAGAAGCTTTATTGAAAAAGTAGCATGGAGCGCAATGCGGCTGAAGGCCGAAACATCCCTGTGATGGGTGTCCAGCAAGAAATATCCGGTCTTTAGTAGGGGATATGATCTCCCCTGACTGCTAGGCAGGTTTCACGGCGTCTGCCCATGCTGAGAATGAGGGTGTCAATGAGTTGTTGAGGCATTGCTGCCCATTCGTCTTGCAGCGCCAATCGAAGCTCCGGAATCGTTACTGGTGGTAAGGTACGAGCTGCCAAGCGTCTGCTTAGAAAATCCCATACATGCTCGATGGGATTGAGATCCGGAGATCGTGCCGGCCAATCCATACGTTCAATATCCTCACTCTCTAAGAGCTGTTCGGCAGCTACTGTGCGATGACATGGTGCATTGTCGTCCATGAAAAGGAACTGCGGACCCATAGCGCTTCTAGAAAGACGCACATATGGAAGAAGAATCTCGTTACAATAACGGGTCCCGTTGACTGAACCTGCGTCGAAGATGTGAAAGTCTGTACGACTACCAAGCATGATGCCTCCCCAAACAAGAACACCGCCACCTCCATACCTGTCCCTTTCAATGATGTTCGAGGGATGATTGCGGCTTCCCCGCTCTCTCCAGATGAGTATGCGATGAGAATCGCTACTCAGACTGAATCTGCTCTCATCTGTAAAGAGTACTCGTCCCCATTCATTGTCTCTCCAATTCCGGTGTTCCCGGCACCACAGAGAACGCCTTCTCCGATGGGCAGGCGTTAGAGGTACACACCGTACAGGGCGTCGTGCAAACAGACCACCACCGTGCAGTCTTCTGGCCACGGTAAAACGCGATATCGGTCGTCCAGTCGCCTGTGTCGTGTGTCTAGCGATTTCTCCCGCTGTCTGCCGCCTGTTTCTTCTGGCCTGTAAGGCAATATACCGGTCATCTGCGGGTGTGGTTCCTCGTGGACGACCACTACTGAACCCCCGGTTAGCTGTTCCTGTAGTTTGAAATTGTCTCCAAAGTCGTGAAACGATGTTGTGAGCAATTCCGAACTCTGCAGCCACACTTGTCACACTGCGACCTTCCTCCAACTTCCCAATGATTCGACCTCGGGTAAAAGCATCCAGATGTCGTCTAACAGATTGATTATTCGCCATTTCTCGCTGAGGCAGCAACTCGGTGTGATTTTAACTGCTAATACGGTGTGCAATCTCTTTGCCAGAAATACTAATCTTACACCGACAACATGCTTTACTACTCAGACACTCCCCCATTACGTCTACCTGCATATCTGCGCATGTGCTACCGTACATCACCTCACTTAATCTCCTGATTGGTCTTTCTGTCCGCTCTGCCTCTTCGTTCAGCTGATATGCTAATTTTTCGACTTCGTCCTTAATTTTTGTACACCAGTGTAGGTATTCACCTGAGAGTGAAGAAAAAGAAGCTCAACTTGTAGTTCCTACAAAAGAACGAGAAAGAATCCTTCAAGAGTACCACGATGCCCCGACAGCCGGTCATTATGGTGTAGAGAACACTTACAAAAAGATTGCATCCAGGTATTATTTTCGAGGTATGAAAAAGTTCATCTCAGATTACATCAAGACTTGTCCTGAATGCAATCGCTATAAACCAACAAACCAAAAACCAGCAGGATTCTTTAGAACACCCGCCTACGCCCAAAAGTTCGAGACGCTGGCCATCGATCTCTTTGGCCCTCTTCTGGAAACTCCCACTGGCAAGAAGTGGATCTTTATTGTTGAAGATACAAGTACCAAATGGGTAGAATTCTTTGCTCTTGCTGAAGCCACTGCTGAAAATTGTGCCAAAACACTAATTGAAGAAGTATTCCTAAGATATGGTCTTCCACGAAGACTAATAAGTGACAACGGGCCACAGTTCATAAGTGCTGTCATGCAGCTAACTTGTGACTTGCTAGATATTACGCAATACCTCATCCCCGTCTACCACCCGCAAGCGAACCCATCGGAACGTAAAAATCGTGACTTGAAGCCTAGACTAGCGATTCTGGTGGGGGAGGAGCATTCGGCTTGGGAGGATAAGTTACCTCTAATTCGTTTCGCAATGAATACTTCAGTATGCGACACTACAGGGCACACGGCTGCGTACCTACAATTTGGAAGACAGTTGAGAACATCAGACGATATCAGGCATAATATTCGACAAGTTATTGATAATGATAACTTTGTACCGGAAATCACTCCGTACCTCAAAAGGTTTGCCAATTCCATCTTGGATGTCAAAGATAGAGTTGAGCAGAAACAGGATTATCAAAAGGTAAACTTTGATCGACGACGACGAAGAAAATATTATAAACCTGGTGACAAAGTTTGGGTGACCATTCATCCCATAAGCCGTAACAACAGGAGTAGGAAATCCATGCCCAAGAGAGAAAGTCCTTACCTCATTCTCACCTTGAGATCACCAGTAACATATGAGATTGCCGACCCAGCCAACCCTGACCAAGTTATTGGAACTTATCATATTTCTGCCTTAAAGGACTACCAAGAGCCTGAAATGGAAAGAAACACTGGATTTGTGGCTCCTCTAAAGAAAAGAGGACGCCCAAAAAAAGAGTACCTCCTGTTTCCGAGCCGAGACGTCAACGGAACCAGAGGGGGAGTCTGTAACGCACGGTATAGTTCCAAGACCGAAATGTAGGTGCCGCCATTACAATATGGGCTTGGACCGGAAGTGTGACTGTACGAAACACTGTAGTATCGTCAGAGAGAGTTTGGATCTGGACAAGTGTGCGTTCCCCATTTCGATGTCCAATCCTGGACTATGTAAACTTTGCTTATTTTCACTTATTTTCTCTAAATGTTTGTCTTGTAATTGTCTAAGTGTCTGTTCTTTGTAACTGTGCTATCTTATGTCATTAAATATATTAATTTACCCCGAGATTCTATTAATTACTTTAGGCTTACCCCAAGTAATGACGTAAGCGGCAGTTACAATACTAAATTAATTATTTAATAATAAAATCGCACGTTGCTATTATTCTTGTGGATAAAATTAGATTACTTTCGTAAGTTAATAATTGAAAATAGAAATTTGAAAAACTATCTTATCCCGGGGGTAAAAAAGAAGGAAAAAGAGGTTTGTACTCGAAAAATCCCGTGCAACACCGGTCTAAGCAGAAGGAAAAGAGGGCGAGAAATTTCTGAAAAGGGTATTTTAATGACATAAATATAGAAATCACTCTCATCGTGCATACACACACCCCTCCAAGAAGTGCCTGCGTCGAGAGGAGAAGGGGAAATTTCCATGGGCAAAAAAAAGTTATACTCTCAAAAAAGCCCGTGCAACGCTGGGCCAAGCAGCTACTTTGCTTATAAATAGAAGCATTCTTACTCATTTACCCTCTGGACCCAGATAAATCTTAAGTTTTTTTGAAGGCCCTTCCTGAAATCTTGAAAAGTAAACAGTATATAGTATGAATTATCAAATAATCGTTCAAACGGTAATTTGAAACAAATAGATGTGCATGACTCTCAATCTCAAAAACCTAGCCATAAACCGGCACGACCGATGGCCGCATTTTGACTAAATGAGTTGAATGGTTGTTTATATTATTAGACCAGGGCTTAGACAAGACAACGGTCATTACATACTAATACAGCCTTACCACTTTTGCCAGTTGACATGCAATTTGAAATTCTTTGTTTTTCGGAGAATATGTACGGGGATAATATTTGATCAATAAAATTATCCGGATCATGTTGTTACTAAGACAGAGTTGAGAACACAACGTGGCCCTCCTCCGAGTGGGAATCCCTGAGCCTGGAACCAGTTGCCCCTGGTAAGGCTTGACCTTCAGTCGGAAGTTTGTCCAGAGATGGTTTAATGAAAACAATTACGGATTTTGTTTATCTCTGCTCTTTTTTTTATTTATATAACATACAAAAGACCGAAGGAGCATTTATGGTCAGAAAGGGTTGTAAAGCTTTTTTTTCCTTCTGAGAAAAGGAAAGGACCTTAAGCGCCAGATATCCTCTGTCACCCTTCAAGTTGCCAATTAATTGCTTACATAATAGCTCCCCCATGATGCGTGATTCTTTGTTCAAAATACTGTGTTTTCCAAAACAATCATTCCAATGACCTTCGCATATGCCATTGTGATACTGTATACTGTTAAAAGCAGAAAATGTGAATGAAAATTGGAGATCATACCCTATAGCATAGTTTCCCAACCTTTTTTTGAACTTGCACCCCCTTTTCTAGTAAATATTTCGATACCGCCCCCTTTTCTAGTTAATATTTCTCGATACAACCCTTTTTCTAGAGAATATTTCTCGATTCCGCCCCTTCCCTCTCTAGAGAAATAAGTATGTACATAATACATGGGGAAAGCAAGAGTTAAGTTTTAAAAAATATCCTATTACTGAAAGAGAATATATTTTTTTATTTCGTATTTTTTCTAAGACCCAGGGCTGAACCGTGACCTTTGGGGGCCCTGGGCTAATGATACCTGGGGGCCCCCTAATTAATTAAAATTTTTGCCAATTTCCTAAAAAAAATTTTAAATATACGAAACTTTCTTTAAGGTTCTTTTTTTATTTCAAACAATTTAAATTCGTTATAAACAATAACATAATTAACAAAAAAAAACTTTTCTACACTTTTGTGCTGCAAATTCTTTTATTTGCTCACCGCATTTTAAGTCTTCAGTGAGATCAGTAAGTAAGTCCAGTATATGTCACATTGTTGTCCTACATTTCTATATAGGACATTTTAGAGATTGCACGCTCCGCTTCACCATTAATAGGGAGCGTTATAAAAATCTTTTAAACGGTATACAAATTTGAAAAAACGTCAACGTTTCTTTTCAAAAGTTAAATTTAACATATCACTACAAGTATAGGAAAGCTCAGTTTGTTTTAGATAAATTTTGAGTTGACACCTTCATTTACTAAATGATGGTCTACATCAGGCATGTCAAACTCATTTGATATCACGGGCCACATGAACTATTTTATATTAAGTTGAGGGCCGCGTGTTTTTTCAATGTTTAAAAAATTAATTAAACAAGATTTGTAGAATTATTATATTCTTATTTATAAAATCAATACATACATAATCATTTAATATTTCCTTTTATTTTTAAAATATGCATGTTTTATATTGTTTTATTAATTAAAAGCTTTTATTTAACTTACAATGTATGTATGTATGTATGTAATTTGTTCGGGTGGAATCTTGCAACTCACTTTTGAAGCTGATATCTTCCTCCCATTGAGCTGAAATTTTGTATACACGTTTAGTTTGGATGACAATGCATGTTTGGACCATTTATATTCCGATATTGCAATTAATTAAAAAGATATTAATTAAAAATATTATGAAGTTTTGGGCGCCAACTTGGATATATCTGCATTGTTGTAATAATTTTATTGTTACAACAATGACAAAAGTTGGCGTCGAAAATCGGTTTTCAGCCAAACTGGAATTTCATAACGTTGCGCTATTGACAGTATTAATTAACTTTGTCTAAAAAATAATTACATTTCTACAACTTAAAAATAATCTAATTTCTACAACGTATGCAATTTTTTTACAAATTTCTATCTATTTTCTTGGATTTAAATTCAAAACAAAAAAGTAGAGCTATTTTTCAAGTAGATTGGTACATTGTATACCTTTCTCAACGCTGCCAAGTTAAACTGAGATGGAGTATTGAAGAAATTCTTTAAATAATTTATCTAACTTTAATCTATGAAACTCAGACAAAAAATAATTACAGAATCGGAAAGATCATTTTTTTTTTATGTATCTTACCCATCAAAAAGGAATCCGCTAGGAAAACAACAAGAGAAAAATATTATCTAGAAATGCAATGTATTTTTAATTAAAAAAAATAATTTTATATTAAAATAAATGAGTTTTTTTTAAGGACATTTTCTAATTTTAAGCCTACAAGTAATTTAAATATACCTCATTTTATCACCAGTAATCTAAACCTACACTACAACATGGGCCCTTAAATTTAATTACAAATAGAATCTGTTAATTTTATTTGAATTTAATTATTGACTTTTTCAAAATCAAGTTTCTAAAGATGACCTGAGCAATCAAAAAAATAGATTCTTACGTAGAAGATATCCAATGTCCAGCAAAAAATTATCATTATTTGATAAAACTTTCTTTTTTGATTACAACATGCGTTTTGAGTCTTAAGCATTTTATTGATTAATACAAATATTTAAATGCCTTTTGAAGTTTTTCAATAAATAACTAAAACATTTTTCTAATATGTTAGAGAAATATATCCCGTATCTTCAAAATATTTCAAATAAATAATATATTCTTAAAGTTTTTCAAAAATAGCCAAAATTTTAATTAAACATTTAATAACTTTGTCATTTATGAAGATAATCTCACTAAACTTTTTTTTTTTCGTATGTAGAACAATGTTACCCAAAATCTGCACGAAGATTGAAAGAATTGCTTAAAAATTACGAATTTAAAAAAATTGTGTTTTTAGTCTAATACCCTTTTGCGAGAATTAATTCAGCTAAACCAGGGATGGCGAATCAGCGTTCAATGAGTTGAACAGGCTGAGAAACCTGTCCAGCGATAACTAAAAAGTAAAAAATAAATTAAAAGTAAAAAAACTTTTTTAAGAACAAGCTTTTATTTAAACGCACTAAAAAGAATAAATTAAACTTTTCCTTTAAAATTGTTTTTACTATCAACTTATAACGTCATTACACAATTGATATGATATAAAAGCTTGTCGCGAGATTTACCTGTGTAGATAAACAAGTAAAATAAATAACTTGACCTGATTGATTTTAGTTTTTAAAAATTCAAACTAAGTAAATATGAGTACTTAAATCTCGCGACAAGCTTTTATATCATATAAATTGTGTAATGACGTTATAAGTTGATAGTAAAAAAGTTTCAAAGGAAAAGTTTAATTTATTCTTGTTAGTGCGTTTTTAAATAAAAGCTTGTTCTTAAAAAAGTTTTTTTTACTTTTAATTTATTAAAAAATAAAAATAAAAGTTGTAATATGAAATACAATTTAATATTTCTTTTATAAGATAATCAACATCGTTTGTTTTCTCTCAACGCAAGTCGTCAAAACTTGGTTGAACATATTGAGCTGATGTAATTTTTTAAAAATGATAAATGTTTATCATTTAATCTTGATCTTTCATAATTTTTATTATTTTTTTTTAAAAAAGTTTCTCGCATAAATAAACATAGCCAAACATAGTCATTCATTATACGCGTAACAAATGATAAAATTTTAATAAACCGATCTACAGATGAATATGCATACAAATCTAGAGTTTCATCTTACAAACATTTTTGCTTCAGCAAAGAATCACAAAAGATTTCAATTAATTCCATTTGTTAGTTTTCATTAACAATTTCAATATAGATAGATAGATGTGAAATTAAAAATTAAATTGTAATTCAAATTTTTAAAATTTAGAAAATATTCGATCGAATTCCATCTTTAACAATTTAATTTGGTAAGAATATTCTGTAAATTTTAATTTAAGTGATTTAATCAATAAATTTTGAAAGCTTTCAAAGAGAGAAGTTTTCTTTTTATGTTTGTAATAATTTTTTTTGAAAGCGTTGATATCAAATTGCATTGTAACAAAAAGATTTTTGCCTTGAAACTTAAGTTGACTTGTAAGATCAACTGAGAAAGCCAGGTGTTTTCTCATTTGATACTTAATCTTTCAATTCAGAATCTTTTTCTTTTTTCATCTTTTAAGTCAGTATCTTTTTCTTCTTTTATCTTTTCCCATCTTTTAAGTCAGCATCTTTTTCTTCTTTTATCTTTTCCCATCTTTTAATTCAGCACATTCATAATTTTTTCTTTACTTCCAAAAAAATAATAATTTTATCCAGAAAATTAAAAAATTGTTTTAACACTTTATAACTCGAAATCCTTTGAACTTTCGAATAATATGGTTGACCGATAAATTCACATTCTATATCTTCCAGAAATGAAGCAAATCGACGATGCTAAAGTCTACAAGCTGAATATAGTTACAATTTTATTAACTACTTTAAAACATGTAATATATATATATATTCAAGTTCATACCCAAGAACAGAGAGAGGACTTGCTATGAAATAATACAATGAAAATTTTAAAAGTTACCATGTTGTTTGCTTGTTCCTTTTAATCTCTCTGCTCCTTTAGTAATACTAGTCACGGTAGGTGCGCTGTCAGTTGCAAGAAAAACCAACTTTTTCCCCCCAAGGAACACTCTGTATTAAAACTTCTTTAAATGCATCAGAAATATCTATTATGCATAATACATGACTCGACTCGACTACAGTTCTCGACTATTTCATCACCTCTAATGGTTACAGAATTTCGACTTAAACTTACACTTCAAATTTTTTTGAATTTGTGCTGGACATAATACCATTTTTTTGCGAATCTAAGCCGCCATTGATTCTACGTTGCACCCCCAAGTTCTCAACAAATTTTTGTGAAAAATAAAAAATAATATAAAAGGGTTTATCGATATCAAATTTTACGAAATTAAAATAAATTTAAAATAAGAACTAATGAGAAAGGAATAATTATTTATTTTATCAGCATTATAAACTTTTAATTATATGCATGTAATTGTTCTAAACACCCTATCCAACAAATTTATTTCCCTTCGATTCTAAGCCGTGCCCGATTTTCAGTAGCATTAACATTGGAAAAAAAGTGCGGCTAAGATTCGAGTAAATATGGAAATTCCTCCGCTTTAGTTAAGCATTCACTAATAAATTCTTCTTTAGTAAATGGTTTCATCTGTACTTACGGTTAAAAAAGTAATAATATATAATTAATTTACGCAGTTGTATTGTCTTCAACAAATTTAGATGGCTGCGGTAGCTTAGCAGTCACACAAGGTAACGAACTCGAGTCATATGAGTTTGAGCCTTGTACCAATGAAGCTGATGCACATTAAATATGTCAAGGTTAATTGGTGTGGTGTGAAAGTTAGGAGAAGGGGTGCCAGCCCATGTGCCGACCTCGTCACTTAACAATGATCCGTCGCGAAACACCCTCGAGTAGCTGAACAGTGCGAAGTTAATGTTCTCACTCTCACTTCCTCTCTCAACAAATATAGTGAATACATTTTTTTTCTCCTTTTTTAAGAGTTAAGTTCAATTCCAACAACTCGTCTTCACAAAGTTTCGCAACATATTTGTGACAGTTTGTTTTTAGATTTGTGATTAGATTGATTCCTTAGCAACTGAATTACAGTTTTTACATATCAGGTACAATATTTTATTCTTGCTTTGGGCATAAAAGTAGTGCAGTTCCCATTTTTCTTGAAAATTACGATGTTCATCGTCAGTTTACATTTTCTTACTCTGTTCTTGAAGTTTGATTATGTTTTTATTAAATAACTTTTTAGTTTAATATGAATGAAAACCAAAATCCACTTTCATTCACAAACTATTGAGTAAGCCCTACATTTTGTCATGGCAATCTTAGGGTTTTCAAATTTTAAAAAAATAATACTTCAACTGCTTCTGACGTCATGCTATTCGTCTCTCGCTGATTGGACTCTTCAAAGAGAAATAAAAGTTGCGCACACGATGAATCGTAATGCGATCTCTATAGCAAATTATTTTCATAAATGCTTTTAGAATTTAATAAAAATATAATTTATTATATAGTAAAATTAAATGAGAAAAAATTTAATAAAATATTAAAAATAATTTGCATTTAAAGGCTATTTTTATAGTTAAATAGGATTTTTTTTTAAAAACAAGAATAGATACAGGTTATATATATATAATTATTTTGTAAATTTTTAAAAGTTTAACGGAAATATGAATTTCAAAATAAAAAAAAACCCTTAAAAACCCTGATTTTGTAAAATGTAATTATTTTGTAAAATGTCTTCGCGGGCCGCGTGTTTGACATGCCTGGTCTACATCATCTGAATAGGGAGTACAGGTCGACCAGGTACTTTGATCTTGCAAATCCATCAAAAATTTAAATATTCAGCCTATATTTGACTTCTATTTAAATCATGGGTTAACTTATCTACATAATAGCGCCGAATAGACAGTCAGTTCTGAAAAAAATAACCTTCAAAATTCATACTTAGCTTGAATACAATTAAGCTTTTTTTCAACTCCAGCGATGCAGTGGCTAGGGCCGATCCTAGGGTGTCGGCCGCCCTCGTGCGAAGTCCTAATATGCCGCCCCTCTAGAGAATTTTTTTTATTTTGACTAATACTTATATATTTAATTATTTATTGTATTACTTGCCTATTTTTTTACCAACTTATTATTATACTTATATATTTAATAACTTATTGCAATACTTATATATTTAATTATTTATTACAATACTTGTATATTTAATTGCTTATTACAATACTTATGCTTTAAATTACTTATTTAATACTCATTTTTTGAGGTTATAAACTCATTTACTTGTATAAGAGTAAAAAGTAAGACATCAGTAAAAATGCAAATAAAATTTGAAGTGTTTAACTTTATTTTTTATTACTTTTATTTTCCTGGTCAGCTAATAGGATATGATAGCGACAAAATCTTCAACAAAATAATAAACAAGCAAGAATATTACCTTTGAAATAAAATAGACATTTTAAAATTAGAAAAGCAAAACAACAGTATTTACTCAGAAAATAAAATCTAATAAAAAAGTACTGAAGCATCAATCTCGTGAAAACGAAAAGTATATAAATCAGTCCTTCTACAAAGACTACTTAAAAATTAATTATAAAAAAAACTTTTCTGGCTTTCTGAGAAGCAAATTTGTCTATAATTTTGGTAAGATCAATTTTTTCAGAGATTTCCGATTCAATAGAGACTGTGTCCATATCTGAAAACCTTTGTTGTGTAGTATTCCTAAGAACTACTAGAAAAGTTCTAAAATATATTCCTTACCACCAGTAGAGCTCACACATCTAACGACAAAATTTATTTGTTCTGTGACTAATATCTGGTGTAGAGTCAAGAATTATAGTGCAATATTTTGCTTTTTTGACAATGTTATCTAATTACGAATAGATTGGGGTAGAATAGTAATTATTTCATTTTGAAAATGCTGCCCTAAGTAGTGTGGAATACGTGTTTTGTTACTTTTGCATTTACTGGCATTATTAATGTGTTCTGAAATAACTGGATCAAATCCGGCCAATATCTAAACTGTCTGTAAAAAATTATCGTTATATTTTAACTTTTCATACTAGTTCCTCTAAATGCTAAATTTTGACAGGCTAAAAATTGTACTTCTGCAATCAATCTTTCAATGATGGCGCGCCATCGCTTTTTTCTCTTGATCGTATGCATTTTGTTGTTCCGCGTCAATTTTTTTCTAACCTTGTCCTTAATTCGCACCACGATCTTATACAGTTGACGTGTTTCCGAGTATTTTCATGATTATTATTATAATAAAAAATACATTATACTTCTCATTCCAATAAAATTCTGTTGTTTAGCTTCCTGCAAAAATGTCGTTTCGGGATATTTTCGATAACATTTAAATATTAACACATGTGTGTGCAATCTTATTTGAAAATAAATTGACAATAATTCTACTAAATTTATCTCTCTTTAAATTAAAAAAGAAAGTAAACATTGAAAGAACTAACCTATTATTGACCTAATTCATAAACTTTAAATATTCCGAGAGCATTTTTAAGAAATGCCTTTTCGATACTTCGATCATCAATAACACAATTACTTATAAGAATGTATTTATAATTGCAACATAATATTACTAAATTTCTCTTGATGCATAAAAAAGAGGGGGGAAAATCCCATCTAAAAACACATGTTTTACTTTGACTTAACATGGTGGTTCAAAAAATGATTCATAATTGTAATCAGAAAAAAAAATGAAAATTTACAATAAACAAGACAAATGAAGCGCATTTTTTTTAATATTGGGAACAGTAATGAAGGATGTGCATGTTTCGTTCTGGAAGTGGAAGTTGTCTTATGAAGAAAAAAAATTTAGCACCGATTAATATTGTTTCGATTTAATCTAAAGAGGAAATTTGAAAAACCATGTACTCTTTAACTATAGCTATGGATACGCATATACCAAATAATTTCATTGATTTTTTAAAAAATTAGCTAGTTTTCTTTTAACTCAGTTGTCCTTTCAGTTGAAATCGTTATCACTACGTGAATTTATTTATTATATAAATGTATACATATATATATATATATATTAATGAAAGAGATTTTTTAAAACTAAATATATTGTTTTTATAGTCCCCTTTTTCATGAAGGCAAATACCATAAAATATTCCTTAATACTTTACCTTAATAGGGTAAAAATATATAGTATATATCTTTTAATAAGAAACTTTGTGTTTGACACACAATATGTCCTAGAGCCAGAAATTCAAATCCATCGGACCAGACACAGGGTATTTTGTCATTTAATACTAAAGAAATTAGTTTAATTAGAAATTCAAGTCGTGTTAGTCTTTAAATAAATGATATGCAAATAAAAAAGAAACGAGCCTTACACAGTAGTCGCATACGATGTGTAACATCTGGCATGTTATTGTGGTAAATTAGCAATAGCAACTTAAATCCTGGGGGGGGAAATGAATCGAGTATGATTGGAAATAATTTTCTATGAAATAATTATATCTTTAATGAAAATTTTATTTAATTAACACAAGGAGTAATGCAATTTTTTTATCAAAAATAATTATTCTTGTTCAATTTGGGGAAGAGCGGTAATGATAATTTATGATAACTAAAGTATGACACATATACTTGTGTTTTCAAAGTATTTAAAAACCGTTGAAAAATAGTGTCAATAACAGTACCACTGTTAGTTGTCGAAACATTTCGATTTGTGTTCATTTCGAGCTTGAGTTCATCATTCAAAAAAGCTATGAGTAGCTCGGTAATTGAGTAATTATTTGTAATTAATTATTGCGGAAAATGTTTGCAATATGTTTTCAACCAGGGGGAGGGCCCCCACCATTTACAGACCACCCTGGTCATGAAAGAAGTGCCGCCCTGGCAATCCAAATTTCCTGTGATAAGAAAAGTGTATTGACCGCCCTGGTCATAAAAGAAGTGCCGCCCTGGCAGTCAAAAATTTCCTATCATAGGAAAAGTATATAGACCACCCTGGTCTCGTATGAAGTGCCGCCCCGGCAATAAAAATTTCCTGTCATAGGAAAGGTCTATATACCACCCTAGTCTCGGAAGAAGTGCCGACCTGGCAATCAAAAATTCCTGTCATAGGAAAAATGTATAGACCACTCTGGTCTTAGAAGAAGCACCGACCACAAAAATTGCGTCCACAAAATAAACATATTCCAAGTCCGTCAACTGCTTCAACAGCCATTCTCAGCAAAAACATCCATCCCTCAACAAGAGCCTACTAGTACAACAGCTCATTCTGATTCTGTCTCCTCGCCGGGACGTCGTCGGATCCATAGGGGGAGATTGTAAACCCCCTCCTCACATATAAACAGCAGAAAGACTCACGCCCTCTAGCGGCTTGAACTATCTCCAGTGATGGCCTAGCTTCGAAACTGTACGGACGTATGAGCATGTGTTCCGATCCCTTTAATTGTAATCAGTCCTCTCTAGTTATGTATATTAATGTTTGTTTTGTCCAATGTGTTTAATTAAATAGTGGACTTATTTAAAACCCATTCCCCGCGTGTCCCTTTATTACATTGGGTCAAACCTCTTATAGTATCCATAGGTCGAGCCACAACATGTGAGTTGTTCTGTGTACGATAGATCGCAACACCAGCTGCTCTGTGGCCCGGTCGTTTAAATAGTACGCAGCAATCGAAGTCAGGTATCGAAACTCGTTCGTCATTGTCTAACCGCGTCTCTGCCTAAAGGACTTAGCTTCTTCTCTGATCCTAAAGGGAGAAAACAAAGATCCCACGGCCTAGACCGCAGGGGGTGGGGTGGGAACGGAGCCCCTCCAGAATGAAGGAGAAAAAACAGAACTTCACTGAATAGCGCGCGCTTCCCCAACTTCCTGTTACGCATTTCCGTCCCTTTTCACTAAATCACTCCCCCAAATCTCCATCAATCGAGAGGAAAGATGTTACACATCAAAAATAAATACGCTGTAAGAACCTTTTTGAAAGCCTGTGCATTGTGTCTACCTAAGCTAGCATTTTTATTTCTTATGCAAACCCAAAGATAACGCGCCCCCGCGAGTTGCAATCGCTTTATAACGCGATGCGCTTACGCTCGTACAAATTCTGTTTGTCTCTAAATCAAAGCATGGAACAGACAATGTTGCAATTTTTTAATAGAATGACCTAAGATCCGTATTCAGAGACCGGTTGCGCCTGATTCGGAGGTGTACCTTACAGGAGGAATTTGAATATGCTTTTAAGTCCTAAAAAGTACAAATTAATTCGAAATTAAAAACATAATTACCTGTTGCTATTTCAAACAAGCTAAATATAAAAAATTGAATTGTGCCAGTTTCAGCAGGCCATTTTTTCGAAATTGAGTCAGTTGATGGTAGAGACCGTAGGCGTTTATTTTAATTTCAAATAACTACATTCAAGACTAAATCTCTTGTGGCTGGCTATCTTCTAAAAATTCTTATTGTCTGTTCCCTTTAAGTTAGCTGACACCGGACATACTGTGGGTGAAAAGAATGTCTTTTGTGACCCACTAGGGACGGGGAGAAAATTACAGAAGAAAATTAGAAAAAACATATCAAATTTCATGATTTAAAGTACACAACAGCCTTGGACACTTCAAAGTTCAACACATAAGAAAAGAAGACTGACTTTAAATGTACACAGTACAGAGTAATAAAATAAGATATATAAAATGAAATACCAGATTTGCATTGCTACGAGTAGATACAAAAAAAAAAAAAAAAAATCAAATGCATATTTAAAAATAAATTTTATCAGAAAGCCAGTCAAATATTTAAGTGGGTATGTAAATGCAAGTATTTTTTTTATATAGAGATATTTATAAATTAGAAAATAGTGAACAATGTAACTTTTTAACACAAACATAATTTTTAATTCTACATAAAAGCAGAATTTTGAAGAACTGCAATTTGCCGAACGCTGCTCTAAACAAAATATTGTTTTGTGCACATTTGTCACCCTAACGTAGTAATTCCATTTACAAAAGATAATCATTTGTACCTGTATCTCGAGGTCGGAGCCCATATACTTGCGACAACAAATCCCTACGCCATGAATTTTTTATTTTTTGGAAAAAGATATAGTCGTTACAAATTTTACTAGCAGTAGTCAGCACATTTCAATTCAATCTAAAATAAAATTCCAGATATTTAAATAAGGTACCAGGTTTCCAAAATATAAATAATAATATTTCAAAAAGTATTTTACAAATTTGGTCCAAATGCCGCCCCTGCTGCTAACATAGAGACAATAGTAAACACGGTAAGGAGCTATAGATATGATCATATAAAATGACTCTCCAACTAGGAGAATACAAGTAAACGGGAAGATATATGTAGGTCAGGATTCGCTTTTAATTTATTTTCTTTTATTTCTGTTTTTAATGCTATGTTGTGAATCGCTTGATTCGCCTGTTTGATTACATGCAGTGCCGGGTTATTCATTGGACGCCCAGGGACCCGGATAAACTAGGCTTAACCAGGTTTTCTGGCCAGTGCGAAGGGACCCCGTAGATCTTCTGCGCCCACGGCCCGAAATCAGTTTAAATCGACATTGACACTAATTGTACGGCATCTGGTTACAATTACAACTAAACAAAAAGCATAAAACTAGCATTTTTTAACATAGTACTAAAGTATCATTAAGTTTCTGCAACACAAAATTAAATTCAGAACTTCGCTAACATTAATAACACTATGTGAATATTGAAGTGTTTTTCAAACAGGCTTTGTAATAAGAATCATTTACTCGAAAGTCCAAAGAGAAGCTGCAAGATTTTTTTCTTTTATAACTTAATACCAAATAAAACTACAAGAAACTACCTTTTGATAGAGATATAACTGACTAAAAAGGAAAACGAGCATTGTTTATAAGTGTTGTAAGACCTAAGGCAAAAATTGCTTCTTTACCCGATTTTGTTTTTCTTAATTGTAAGGTTATTATTAAATTAAAACCTTAATATTCCTCAAATTCTTATTGAATTTAAACATTATTAGATATTTTCGTAAAGCAACTTTTCCCTTTTGAGACGCCTTTAGTAAGCTTCGATCCACAGTGGGCTGCCAGTGCCACTATTAAACAAAACCAAAAAGAACCTTTTTTAATGCGGTATTGTAGGATCCAACACGAATTTTGCTATCAAATGAAGGATGTTTAAAAGAGTAGACATTTATGGACAATCGGCCAACACACTATGTACAACCATTCTATTTTTATTAAACTTTGCGGTATTATCGGAAAAACAGGACTTTAATTTTCAACAACTATTCAAAATTTTGCATATTTATTCGATTTATTATAAGTTTTATTTTGAAAAATTAGTAAAAAATGTTGTTTGATTGATATAACCATATACGGCCTGCGGCCGCCCCTTGGCTTGGCCGCCCGCGTGCGGTGCACGCGCTGCACACCTGCTAGGATCGGCCTTGGCAGTGGCATAGGTGGTAGTGTACCTGCACCTTTTTACATTTGTGGAAAACAACACATATAATGAAGGAAAACGAACAAAGTGTTAACAGAGAGTTGATGTTAAAATCTAAATTTAAGCAAGATCAGCTTCTAAATTTTAGGTTTCAAATTCTCTCTCATGCAAAATACACGGGATTTCTCACTCATCTATAAACATTTTCATGCCATTCAGAACATTGTGTTTAAGTGAAATATATTTCTTAACGTAAGTGGTTACAAAAACAAAGTATAAAAGCAAATTAAACTCAGAATAAGTAATGCGATTGCACTTAATCTCAACAGACCTAGACTTTGATAGTTCGTGTGAAAAAAAGGAAGCACATATATCAGTTATTAAATATAAGGCATGGATAGGTAATATTTGAATCAAATATTAATATTATTAATAAGTAAATTACAGTAACAAAATCAGATTAAAAATTTTTAATAATAAATGCAAACACTTTTTTTAATTGCTTTTACATGAAATGCCTGTAACATGTTGACATATTTTAAATATTACTTTGAGACATATTCTTCGACGTATGTGTTTGGAAATGGGTTCCAAGAAACCCTTTCTAGTTCAAGTTGTTCTACGAAAGCACTTTCAAGTACCAGGGGCCACACGAAAGCACCTTCAAGTTCTAGGGGTTCCGTGAGTTGAAAAAGTTTGAAGACCACTGTCCTAAAGGAGTACTGCTAATACACAAAGTCTCGTCACCAAATGAATTTCCTTAGTCATGCTCTCCCCTTGTAAAACAGATTTATTTTCTTTTCGTGTCAACCAAACAAACAATGAAATTTTATGCTCAATAGAATTTTTCTGATTTTCTCAGCAACTTGTTAAGTGTTTCCTATCAGAAAAGTCCGTTGTGTATTGAGAATTTGTTTTAGAAAAAAGTTTGCAGGTCAAATAAAAAAAACACTACAAAAACTAGTTGAATAACATAGCCAAGATCTTTCTAGCACTTGGCCATTTTTAAGTTTTTTAATGAAATGATTATTCAAAATGATCTCTTTTGTCCTTTGTATTCTCTTACCGAAACAGAATATATACTGTTTGGATTTTTATTTTGAAAATAACTCATTTCATGGGAAAGGATGCAATCAATAAAATTATTACTTGGCGATTTAGGCAACGAACTCACGTCAACGTATTTTTTAAACTCAAACCCAATATTTTGTAAACACTTTTCGGTCGAGGCCTTACTGATGTCCTCTGTCTGAACAATATATTTTTAGAAGGCTGCTGATAATCAAGATCTTGCATATTTTTCTCATTAATATTTGCTTGTTGTGTTTCTCCGTTTTCTTTTGCTTTCTTTTCCATTAACTTCAGTGGCGTAACGTACATCCCAGCAACCCCGCACTGCGGGGGTCCCAAGGTTCTATGGGGTTCAAAGCCTATGTTATGCTATGGCTTTCCAATCCTTTGTATGATCTAGTTTGGGGCCCTAAACCTGGTTGCACCTATTGCACAAAAATAAATGGCTACAGAAAAATGTCGCTACGTTTGTATTAGTGCTCGATGCTCATCGGCACCGTCCTATGATAGAGCCTCTGTCTATTAATTATTAATTTCCACGTATTCGGTGGTAAGGCGGAAGAACAAAAGTAAATTGTGCTCTTGCTCTCGAAAATAAAAATAAATTTGGTATGGTATTTCGGGCATATTATTTTTGAAATGTATTTTTTAATGGTTTATTATTTTATTACTATTTTGATTGTAAACATCTTTTTCTGTTTGTTATCCTCAACGGGAAACGGGGCCCTCTAGAACCCAGGGGGCCCTGGGCTGCAGCCCATTAAGCCCATACGTAGATCCGGTCTTGTTAAGACCCCAATTTTTTTACTTGCGAATCTGAAATATCTATTGCCACAAATATATTTAAATGTGTAATATTATATGTTTTAGTCATAACTCATAGGAGATAGGGTAGGATATAGGATAATGTTGGAATTTAAACACTACTGAATTTCTTCTTTATTTAAGAGAGTGGAATAAAAATTTTAGCTTACCTGTTTTGACGATACGAAGTAATTCATAATGAACTACTGCTTTAAAAATAAATAAGAATTGACAGTTTCAGCCTTCAAAGAATAACATATTAACATATCCTGGTTAACATATTTAATTATATTTCTTGGATAATATACGTAAGGAAATGCAGTGGACGAAACATTTTTCCTACTGCTCACAGACAAAGACAACACGTGCACTACAGAAATTAAAATGCACTATATCATTCAATTTAATGTAGGTCTAAACGTAATCCACTTCCCGAACTACCGAATTATGTGAATTTCCGTACATGTGATACAGAAATGATTTAAATATATACAATCAGCATAAAGTAAACATTATTAAAGTTTACTTTTGTTAATACATAATCAGCGTGTTTTTTTAGTCTTTTTTTTTTTGGTTAATCTGCCCAATCCCCGTACCATCTCAACGCCCTCTAATTTTCCCTGGGTCTTTTACTGCTCCCTGATAGCCTCAAACGCCCACAAGGGGGCGTTATCGAAAAAAGGTGAGAACCTATGCCTTATAGTAATATAAACGCGAGATTTAGAAATATAAAGAGAATGCAGCAAACATATTATTGTTTTTCTGCATTCAACAAGTCTGAATCACATTTGGACTGTAAAGGTAAGAATTTTTTTTTATTATTGTTACTTCCTCCAGCTGTATAATAGTTAGGGATGATAATCATCCGACTTTTATTTTACGCCTTTGATACGTTACATGAAATTTTGCGAAAATGCTCAATAAATCTAACAGCATTAATCCAAAACGCGACGTTTCTATTGCGGGGGGAGGGGGCTTTGGTGACGGTTATTATTATTAATAACAAATTAAACATCAAACACAAAATAAAATAATAATCTCAATTTCAGAGCCATTTTTAAGTTTTTTTTTTTTTTTTTTTTTTTTTTTTTTGAGAAGGGATGCAAATTTTAATTGCTTAAGACATTAGAAGAAAAAAGTTTGCGTAATCGATTGGCGATATTTTGTTTCCTTTTTACGGCTAACCGAAACAAAAAAATATCTCCAAAACTAAGAACACATCAACTGCCATCGAACTTTTATAATTAATTTTTTATTAAAATATTGTTCTTCATTTATTTAACTTAAATAATATTACTCCTACAAATTTAAATCTCCCTGCGTAAAATTTATGCTTTAGATTTAAAAAAAACTAGAATTTAGAGTTATTTTATGACGAAAATTAGATGCTTAACGAGCTCCACACAGTGAAATAAATGCTTTTGCTCAAAGTACAAGGAAAATGACTGATTGAAAAAAAAATCCCAAAAAGTTTGAAGTGGAGATCAAACATATTATTTATATACTTAAAATGTGAATCCCTAAGGTACTAAAAAAATGTACCAAAGCGCCAAACCTCCCAATCCTTAATATTATTTCAGTTGATCGAGAGTCAGACTTTGAAGAAAACACACGCGCGTAAAACAGCTCCATGTTATACTCACAGCTAAGAACTTTCTTTCAACTCCTGTACAGCTCGAGATTTTATAGCTACGGGAATTACCGACGATGTCAACAATCTCCGAAATTTCCTCAGATATGGATGTTTCTCCAACGAAAGACGAGAAAATTTCTGTCTGCGAGAAACATAGAGATACAGTTATCAGTATCTCAGCCCTTCACAAGAACCTTCAAGATGATGAAAGATTTCGAGCTCCCAGCCCCAGGAATCCTGAAACCTCCTTTTTGGATCTCTACTGAATGAACTCTGAAGCTATGATGAAGAAAAAAGAAGATTTGGTAAGTGAGCTTAAGAATCCCCCCCCCCCTGTACTAGAAATGACTGCCAAGAGCATAAGATCCCCCTACTTGTGTAGATGAGGAATCTGAGATTAAAGGTAATTTAAATGAAATAGTTAGTGTTTAAATGAAATATTAATGAAACTAAGAATAAAAGAAAGCAAAGCAGTAAAAAAACGTAAAAATAAGAGCAAGGAATCCCCGGAAGGATTCGTCTTCCCGAAGAAGACTGCTAGGCCGGACCACCAAATCAAAGCTCCTGCCCCCATAGAAACTAACAACAGCTTCTATGACCTAGAACCAGACGAAGTTCAGTCAAATCTTGAAAACCAATGTTAAGCCCCACCCCCTCCCCCCGTTATGCTAAAAATAAAAAAGGAATATAGAGAGCAAATTAAATGCATTACAGAAATTTTTCCGGACATAATTTGCAAATCAGCTGAATAATATATTAAAATATTCGCAAATGACCTCGACGAACATCGTAATCTTATTCACGAACTAGAAAAGGACAAGAACTACGAATTTTACGCAATCAAACCGAAAATAAGCAAAGCGATTAAAGTTGTCATTAAAGGACTGCCGTCATTCTCCACCGCAGAAGAAGCTCAAAAAGATCTCGGAGATCTAGGCTTCATAGTTGACAGCTGCACCCGAACTATCTCCAAAAATACCAAAGCACTCCTCCCATTTTTCCCAAGTTATTCTTCCGCGAAACTTCCACAGCAAGACCATTTTTGATTTTGTGAAATTGTATGATATCCAAGTTAGAGTAAAGGGCTTTTTCGTAAGGGGAATAACCCAATGCTTTAACTGCAATAATTTTTTTCACACCACCGCTAATTTCCATATGAAGCCAAGATGCTTAAAATGTGGCAAAGAGCACTTGACCCACGACTGCGACATAAAAAATCGCCAAGAAAACCCCTTCTGCATTAACTGTGAAACCTATGGACGCACAGCATGCTTTACAAAATGCCACATGTTCTCGAAACCCAAGAAAGGTACCTCCCTCCCCGAAATTTATAAAAGTAAAAATTCTTTATCCAATATCAAAGTAAGAGAAGGATTATCCTTCGCTGACGAAGGATTTTTCTTCGTCAGCGGAAGACACCCCACCCCAAGCCAAAACATCACTCAAAGCAAAAACGAAAATCGCGATAACTCCCGGGGACTCCTCGCCGTGGATAATAATGTATCCGATCTAACTCAAGTTCTAGGACTATTTACTATTATCTCAGACCTCATCAATAAAAACCCTAAGATATTAAATTTAATTTCTAAAGTAAAAACAGCAGATTCTGATCAGGAAAAAAGTTGCCTCCTTATGGAAGCAATGATAGAAGAAAAATAATTTCTATATTCTTCGACCTCTCTTAAAATCTCTCTCCTTATTAGGTTTTTTTCAAATTCTTAATCTCCTCCTCATTTAAATTTTTAAATATTTTAATTCTTTAATTCGAACTACATTTTAAATCTTTATTTTTTAAAATTCCCATCTGCAGTCCTAAGCTTATTTCCAACTTCCAATAGCCAATCAGTGAACTCTGTCACTGAAGTCACCCCATTGGTCTGCTCTGAAAGCCCAAAATCACCTTCTACCAATGAGAACAAGCCTTATCTTCTGAGCATTCCGAAGAGCATACCCAAGGAGGGAGCAACTTGATATGTTATCTTCCTTTAACGTCATGTATAATGATTTCTTTTTGAAGAATGTTCTTGAGTGAACAGTGAAGTTCTCTAAGTTCTCCATCTCGTGTTTATTAGAAAACGTGTACAATGGCTACAAATAGCACAGAGAAGTAATTTTATTTTTACTCTTTTCCAAAGTTTCCTCCCCATGTTTTTGCTTTGTATATTTGTGCTTCTAATTATCAGTATCATGCAATTGTCTCGGTACACTGCTTTTCATACATGCTAATATATATTTCCAGTGAAATTTTTGTGAAAAATTATCCACATGTTTTTGTAAACTAATTTTAAAGTACAGTTTATTGTATTTGGTATGCTTAAATGAATTATTTTGTAGAATTAAAGTTATATTGCAAGCAAAGTCGCTTTCAAACATCAACTTTTAACATGCAACAGTCAATACAATATTCGAATTCTTTTTCAGTATAGCAATATTTTATTAAAAACAATTGGTATGATTTTTTTAACGTAATGCTTGTGTTGGATTGATAGCTTTCGTAATACTTTTTATTTTTTAACAGAGATACCAAAGCTTCTCTTGAAAAGCTTATGGAGAAGCTAGCTGATGCTGAGTATCCGTATTGTGAAGAAGTTTCAAAGTACGAAAAACTAGCTAAGATTGGCCAAGGAACTTTTGGGTAAGATTTAAAGGTACTTACGTATTATCGCAACCAGGTTGTTGCGATTTGTAAGTTTGAGTAAGAAAGTATGAATAGAAAGAAAATGTACATTTATTAATTACAGATAATTTTCAATACAGTTTTTTATATTTTGTTTTAAAATATAAAATAGCAATTAAACCCTTCCGGTTTCGAATTTGAATAAGTTGCAGAATTATTTTTTCCGCGGAAATCTTTTGGCTATTGCTTTTAGCACTGATTGAAAACCGTCTTCGCCATTAACAGCTTGAGCTTGGCGCCATATAAATTCGATAAGGTATGGAGTCAAGATGATGACGGGCTGTTCCTCTCTGTTTTTTGTTGCGACATTTGGCTGAGCCCCACATGCGCTCTACATGTTGTGTGTGAACGCCCATGTCAGGATCCACAAAGTTATATTTGTGATTAACAGTTCCATGCAGAAATCCAGCATTTTCCAACTCACTTGTCTTGTATCCTTTCCAGCAATCCGAATAAATAATGCTTCCTTCCTTGCGATATGTTCACAAATTTTTTCCATGAGGGTAACAGCGCTTCTGTTAGGTACAGTAACCAAAAAAGTCTCTTTCGTTTCTCGACAAATTCCGCCAAAAACCCATTGCTGTGGTAGTACACGCCCAGTGTTATTTTTTCTGTTTACTAATAAACTTTCGACTAATTCCACAATAAGTCCTTCGTCGCCTATTTGCTTTTTTTCTTTTTCATCCATTTCAAGGGCACATATCTCCCGCATGTAATTGTTCCAATCTATAACAGTTTTGTCAGCAATTCCCAGCTCTTCTGCACAAAATTTAATTGAGGTTAACTCTTTACACCAACAATAAATGAAGCGCACCGCTGTCACAAATGAAATTCGGCTACCTTCAAACCAATTTCTGGTTCTCACACCCAAGTGTTGATTGCACTCTTCGACGTTACATTTCCAGAAGATTTGCTTTCCAAAATACAGTTTCATTTTATGAGAATTTTTCTAAGTACGTTCGTTCGGTATAATTCCATATCCCTGTAACAATTCAACAGCATCTTTTTCACTCGCAGGCAGATCCCAAATACCCATAGTTAAAGTATTTCATGGCATTCAATCTAACCAGTAAGCAAAATAATTTCTTTACGAAAAAAACATGTATAACACGTAGGGTTGCCGTAAGTAGGGTCGCCAAATTTGGCAATTTATGCTAATTTTGGCCTGGTTGCTTTAATACATAAGTACCGATTCAAAAAAGAATTTTTGTGGATATTTTTAATACAATTTATATTGTTAAATTTATATGTCATGATTCAATTTTATTACATACTGAGATTACGTTGTTTAAATATTTATAATTTATCTTGCATATTATGGTACTTCAGTATTAGAAACAATGGGTAAAAATTTACTGTACGGTCACCCTTGGTGACTTTTTCAAAATCTTGCCAAAAGTCGCCAAAATGGTGACTTCTTCTACGAACGAGATTTAAAGAAAACAGCGTTGTGAAAATGTTGCCTGCGCAAAAAAAATGGTTGCCAACTCACTGAAAACGATAATCACACAGTCTTAGAAGAACATTTACTCTCTTTCATATTAAAATCAAAATTACTCTGACTCACCCACAAATAAATCTGAACTAAAATCTCATTCGAAGTCATTCGACTCAATTAAAAAAAAAACCTTTCTCACACTCCTTTTGACGTCATGCATTTGTCCTTTCACCTTAGATTTACACGTCCACTTATATCGTGCCTTTCAACCAATTTCATATCCTTACCACATTTACAACACTCATATCTATCCACAACAAACCCGCTTTCATACAAAATTCAAACGTTTCCTTCCCTTTTCTAATCCATACAAATACCTTAAATTAACATTCTCATCATACCACATAACATCATTCTCTCAAAACATTCTTGTACTTACCTCAGACATTCCCCATGCTACAGACATCACAAAAATTTCACGAAAAGAACGCAGTAGCTGAAGACTAAAAAAACACAAGTACAACGTGGTCAAACGAAAATTTAAATAATGGTGGCTACATTCTGTTGTCCAATAGGGTTACTGTAATTACTTGTCGGGTCGGATGGGGGTTGCCATATAAAAAGATTTATCGCCGATTTAAAAAAATCACGCCAAGGGTGACCATACAGTAAATCTGTTCCAAACAATGCAGCAAAATTTGTGCCATGTGAATCATGTCATGATATATAAAGAGCAAAAAGGTTTTTGCATGCTTTATTTGGAAAAAAAATGGTGCAAATTTGGTTATGGTGACATTGACATGTAAAAACTCAAATTATTATGAGATGTTAGACACTTTGATTTAAGATTGAATATACATTTTTAGGGTATTTAACCTTTAGAAAATAGTAAATTTTTAAAAAATGGGAATTAATTTAAAATTGTGTAGTTGTCAATCCAAAATGGTGGCATTTATTTGGGGGAAAAAACGGTGCAAATTTGGCTATGGTGGCATTAATAAGTAAAAACTCAATTTATTATGGGGTAATAGAAACTTTAATTTAATATTACTTATGAATTGTTAAGGTATTAAACTGAAAGAAAATGGCAAATTTTCAAAAGATGAGAACTTATTTGAAATTGTGTAGTTTTCAATCCAAGATGGCGGCATAGCACTAGAACTCAAAATGAAACTTATTCAAAAGAATGGCTTATTCTTGATGAGAGTTTAAAAACATTGCTTTTGAAAGAAGCTAAAAGATAAAATAAGCGAAAATGTTCTTACTGTTTTTGTAGGAAACAAATTGGAAAAATAAAGAGTAGGACAAATAGAATAAAGTATTTAGAAATGCTGCCAAAACAGAAAAATATGAAAGGGAAAATATGAGAAAACCAACAACAAAAAAAGAGAAAAAAAATTCTAACTGCTTTAAAAATTAAAGAATTTCAGGCCATAGAAAAATATTACTAGTTTGAGGAAAGATTGATTGTGGAATGTTATGGTTTTGTTATATTATCAAATATATTTTAGATGTTTTTAAGGGACTCAAATATATTGAAAGTAACCAATATCAATCTATAAATATTGTCATTATAATGTAATAAGGTTTGGGCCTTGTAATACTTTTTTCTGGTATAAAAATACATTAGTCTGGTATAAAAAAACATTAATATCATTGTGGCTTCACTATCCCATTGAAAAAGTAGCATTTTTTATAATACTATTAATTTTTATATGAGTTAATCCATTTTTTTCTCGTATAAAATGTTTTTTTTTTATATTTTTTTATTCTGTACTGTAATGTTGAATCCTTTTTCATGTTAAAAGGAAAAAATTAGTTATTTATGGGGTATTTTGAAGTTTTAAGAGTATTATATAATAAACACAGATGTATGGATTACAACATTACGAATTTTCATAAAAATTGAAACATTTTTTTGTGTGAAAATTTGCTCCCTGTTTAGTTTATGCTCTTGTACATTTCATAGAGACAGCAATAAGTACCGTAAAATCTGGCGTATTACGTGTACTTTGAACATGAAAAATAAGATTGAATATTTCGGGTGTGCATTATACACTGAATATAAAAATGAGAGCTTTAAAAATAAAGATAAGAGATCAGCATAGTAAAAATTAGACTTCTATATATATATATAGTATGTGTTATACTGTTTATTTAATTCCTTATGAACTTAATGGTTGTAATAGACTGTTTTCTCTAAAACTTGAAATAATATCTCAAATAAAAGACTTCAAAACATAAGAGAATTGCCACATATATTTTAGATTTCTTCTTAAAAAGTGTGTGTTATATAGCGAGTAGGGTTTGACGATGTAGACATCTCTACATCGTGATACATCAGCAACTTTACATCGTGATGTTATGATGTATCGCGATGTAAAACTTTTATAAATAAAAAAAATAATGTGCCACAGCTTTCTGTACATATTAAAAAAATAAAATGATTCACCATATCAAAAATTATTAATAAGTGAAATAATTAAAAATGGTACACTTTCAATTTGAAAGATAATTTAACAGAAACAGGTCGAAACATAAAAATGAACCTGTAAAAGAATTAAAAAAGGCATTCAAATATAAAAAAAGTACTATACAATTTGAAAATGCAAAAAATATTTTTTATTTTGACTAAGGAAAATTTGCATCTCTGCATGCTTAGGGAGAAGGAAAGCTCTTTGTCTTGTTATATCGCTTCCACCTGAACTGAAAACTCTTTCCGAGGCCACACTTGAACCCTGAATACACAGATATTTTCTGGCTAGAACTTTCGGAGATGGGAAAGATTCGTAGTGAACCTTCCACCAATCGAGGGGATCATGTTCGAATGAAACTCTTGGCATAGATAAATATTCATTGAGCTCTTTCTCAGCTTCCTGGGTAGGATTCCTTGTATTTTCTGAATTGCTGTTTGAACTGAACACATCAAAAAATTTAGCCAATCCTTTCTTGTTTTGTTCTTTTGTCCTAGTTTCAATATTTTCAATATTATCAGGATTAGATGTCTTCTGTGTTGTATAAATGTTCCTCATTTTGCAACAGCTAATTTCTTTACTTTTTCAGGAGACTCTATAAAGTTTAGCCGGAATCTGGGATCACACAGAGTTGATAACTGTAAATTTGATGACATGGGATGAGATTCATGCTTATTTAGGGACTCTAAAATTTCTGATTTGATACTTTTAAGTAGCGAACTGTCTTCATCCTTGTTTTGAAGATTATTTTTTATTTTCATATATAAAGGTAGTACAGCTGACACTGTTTTATATTGTTCGCATCTCAAGGAACTTGTTATGTCCTCTAATAACTCAGTCAGTGTTGTGAAGTCTTCTAAGGCTGAAATTTCATTTCCCTCTAGCATCAAATGCTTTTTATTTGAGTACTCTAAAAGGGTTTTGCAAATAGGCAGCTGATTTTCCAGAAATCGTTTCACTAATTTTAAAGTGCTCCACCATCGAGTTGGACAAGCAGAGAGAAGTGTTTTTACCTCCATTTGTAGTAACTCTTGGGCTTTGTGGAGATCTCTTTTCATCTTCCAACTCATTGCAAATGCATTTTGCAACTTTTTAAGCCGTGCAATAGCTCTCTTCAATACAGGAATATCCAAAGAGTGATTAACCCCTATGTTTATATTGTGAGCATTCTCTAAATTGAGTTCTTCAATTGATTTTAATATGTTACGCCCATTGTCAGTAGTGATTGGCATTATGTTCTGGACATCAATGCCCCAATCATTTAAAATACTCCTCAAAATTTCAGCAATGTTCTTACCATTGTAATCGTCATCAAAATGTGCACATGCTAGACATGCTGATTTCAGTGCCCACTCTGATGTGATAAAATGTACTGTAATAGTGATGTATGGTGTATTGGCTATAGATGTCCAACAGTCAGTTGTTACAGAAATTGTATCTTTGTTAATTAATGATAGTTCCTGCCTAATCTTGTCCCTGACTTCATTATAGAGTTTTGGAACTGCTGTAGCAGTAAAGTGCTTTCGTCCAGGTAAGCTATAACGAGGGTTAAGGACCTTCACCATATTTATGAATTCTTTTCTATCAACAAGGTTGTATAGCTGCATAGTGCACACTAAAAATTTTGTTACTGAGTCAGTAGTACGTTTAGAGGCTTGGTCATCCAACCGTTGAAAATCAGTCATAAACTTTTGTTTTTTATGCCTATGATTGTCAACAAGGTTAAATTGATTGGATTCAGATACAGCCATGTTTGAATGTGGTTGCGGCTCATCAATTGACTCATCAACAGCAGCACAAAATAGAGAATATTGCACTGTTGCCGTGACTACTTTAATTTTATTAGAAACTTCAGAAAACTTTAATGGATGATGAAGCCTGAGATGACCAAATAAATTAGATGTACTTCCACTTTTTGCTGAAACTGGGGACCTACAAAGTTTGCAAATTGCTATATCTTCAGAAATGATTTGTCCGCTTTCATTCCCTAATAACCCAAAATGCTCCCAAGCTCGACTTTTTGACTTCTTCTTTGGAAGCAGTTGAGAAAATACTGGACATTCTAATGTTCGATGAGCAACTGAGATCTTTTTTCATTCACACAACTTTTATCATAGGAGATTCCTACAAGAAGAATTAAATTGATAATTATTGTATACAGATGTCACAAGCAAATCAATTTTACCCACTGTAATGTTGCGAGAATATCCCTTTTTTCCTTTACCTCTGGAAAAAAAATGTCTGGTAATAATTTGATCATTCGGGATATTAGACATCCGGATTTCGGACTTTATACCGTATTTTTATTTTCAATACTTCAGAAATTCCGTCTTTATTATCAAGTATTCGAGGTTCCATTAACTAAATATCAATTTTTGCGAATTGCTGTTTTATTTTTTTTACCCAATACCACCCATAATCAGAATAATCAATTTTCCG
This sequence comes from Trichonephila clavata, assembly GCA_019973975.1. Taxonomy (NCBI): domain Eukaryota; kingdom Metazoa; phylum Arthropoda; class Arachnida; order Araneae; family Nephilidae; genus Trichonephila; species Trichonephila clavata. The sequence continues at coordinate 172,270 of BMAO01012572.1, read as the reverse complement.
GCATAGAGTCGGTCATGACGATGCCGGATTATCGATGCTGTACTGTACCTCTACAAATAAAGGAAACACACTCAATAAATTACTCAGAAGATTATTTTTATGATAAAGTATATCAAAGATAATATTTGTAAAAAAATTGAAGCCTGGGAAAATGTTTAGCTCGGATTATTTATTTATTTAGGCAAACTTTAGAAAAATTTGTGGTTTTAATCCACTCAATTTAAAGCAGATATCTAACCACAAAATTATAAAACATTAGCAAAAAAAGATTACATTTGATACTGCCTACGGGCCGAACCGAAAACGAAATTCCTTGATAAATACCTTTTCCCATAAAAATAAAGTTATCTAGTTTGCTTTAAATATTAAAATAAAACTCATTTATTGAAAAAAGCACATGTGACAGACGTGATAATTTTAGAAAGAAAAAAAATTACTCTAAAAAAACATCTGCCGCGGGATTGATTATTTTGTAAGTAATACATTCTTTTCCCCTTAAACACCTTAATCAAACATAAACATTTTTTTTCATTAATAAATATCAGAAAGGTTTTAATCAAAACATAAAAAATGCTTACCTTAATGACAGTAACAGTTGGCGATGTTTGGAAATAAATCAAAATATTTCCACTCTGGACTGCAGACTTGTACATCGGTCGCTGGTCTGAATTAACTATTCACCACATGTTGATACAAGCGATGCAAAACAACACCGAACCCTGTAATACACGATGAACATCAAATCGTTTTATTTTTCATCGGTTTGAGGTCGAGCAGCTAAGAAAACCCTAAATCAAAATGAAGCTCATCGCTACATCTACATTAGACCAGGTGCAAAGGTTTGTCTCCAGCATTTCCCATGTGACATCCAAAATCCTTCATTTCTCACCTCTCCATTTTCGGTTTTTCTGCAGACGCGATTGATACAAAACCGGTTTCTTCCTCCCTCGGTTTTGTAGAACTTACAACGGAATGAAGCTCAGCTCTACATCGAATCTTCGGTGTACGGCTACATCAAAATGGTATTTAGGGCTGCACTGGTTTAGAGGTGCATCATTCTGGATAGAAATAAAACACCAGTTTTTTTATGTAGCTTTTACACCGGGGTTTACCGATGTATCCATGCATCATCCAGCCCTAATAGCGAGTATACCTAATAAAGTGAAAAATTCAGCTTGGAAGTACAGGTGCGCATTATACTCCGGATTTTACAATAAAGGAGATTGTTAATGATTTGAGTTGCTCTATTTTATTCATATTAAAATTTTAAAGTTATTTTTGAACTATAAGTTATTTTTAATTTTTTTAAACTATGCATTAACTATGTATATTAAATTTCAGAGAAGTGTTCAAAGCACGACATCGTACTACCAGGAAAATTGTCGCTTTGAAGAAAGTTTTAATGGAAAATGAAAAGGAAGGGGTAGTATATTATTTTTGTTTAATTGGATCTAACACAAAAATATTATTTGCAAATTTCTTTCAGAATTCAAAATGTTTACTACTTGATCTCCAAATATTTTTGGTATTCAGTTACTAAATGTTGTAAATCCCAAATGAAATATTGACAAATGCAACCATTTTCCAACATTTGCTATGTGGTTTTAATTAATAATTCTGTAACTAATGGTAAGTAGCTTTTTTGTGCATATTATGTATATTGTTATTTTTAATTTCAAATTTAATATTCGGCTAACTGAAAAGTTCCATTTTTTAATAGTCTTGCATGCAGCAATATAGTTTCCTTTGCATTTCAAGGTTCATTCTGAAGCAAAAAAAATAGCAGAAACCTTTACCAAAAAAAAGCATTTTGTATAAGGAAGGTTAAGCTGTGTTTAATTCTAGTTGGTTTTATTTCACTGCTCTTCTAAAAAAAGAATTAAATAATTCAGTATAATACATTGAAGGTATAATTTTCCATTAATTTTTTTTCTATATGGCATTTGCATTGGATATTTCAAAAGCATTTTAATCTCTTTATTGCTGCAAGCCTATATATTCACTGCTTAGCTAGTGTGTTAACTACCCCTAGTGCATATGCGATCCGTTGTTGCATTGCTATCTGTAAACCTATTGTAAAGACTTTGGACTTTAACAGATTTGTGAGGGTTTTATTTATTCTACAGAAGGATTTGCTTGTTTATATGCCTGCCCCCCCCACCCAAAGAAACACCACATACCAGTGTAAAAAATAGGGTGTAGGGAAAAGTGTGCAACTTTTCTTTGACTGTTAAATGGTTAAGGATTGCATCTACACCAGGGATCAGCAACCTATAGCACGGGGTACAATTTTCAGTGGCACTCTGCACTTTTCTACAAATTGGGGGGATTAGTTGATAAATTTGTGATGGACCTTATTTGACAAACATTTTCAAAAATATAAAATTGCAAAAAAAAAAAAAAAAAAAAAAATGAAGGAACTTTAAAAGATAAATTAGTAGTTTTTTTGTAAATTGAATGGCATTGCTGGAGAGATTTAATTGTTAAAAGGGGGAGAGAAAATTGCATGTACTCTCTGTTTTCCGCTTTTGGTTCTACATATCTAAAAAAAATCTTTCCTCATACGAAAAATATTTCAAATCCTCAGAAATTACTTAATTGAATGCTCAGAATCATGTCAAATTGAAAATTACAAATTTTATCTCTGATTTTGCTATATGAAAGGAGAGCAGTGCAAGCACTAAGTTTACATTTTTATTTTATAATAATAAGGGGAAATACTTATATTGTATGTCGTCTATTTCTCATATTAATAAATATGTTTTTAAAAATACATAAAATATAAACAATTTTAATTATTTTATTTTTGTTGAAGAAATAGTTATATTTTAAGCTGTTTATTTTTATGTTAAATATCTTTAAATGATGCAAAATTAATATATAATGAAACTATATATCTATATTATTGACCTCTATTCTCTAATGCTATGTACATTATCTTGGGAATCAGATTGACTCAGAAATGTCCTACTGTGTGGCATACTGTATTATATTTATATTGGTAGATTGGTTTGGCATGCCACAGCTAAAATGATCCTGAATTTTGATCTACATCAGTGGTTCTCAAACTTTTTAAACCCATGGACCCCTTTTAGTCAAAATTTGCCCACTTTTATCCCCTTTTAAAGTCAAAACGTTCCCCCAAAGACCTCCGAGGGAAAAAGATACATAAATGCATAGCATAAAAATTAATGATTTGTGTGAATTTGATGAGAGATGTTATGAGTGTATTTATGTCCATCTCAATGTTTGTGAGTAGCAACCACATATTCCCACTAGCACTAGTTTTCAGTCGGTTTCTTTTTTTGTGTGTGATGAGGTTTTTATGGCACTGAATCCACATTTCACACCAAATTGGAAGACAAGAAAGTAGTCAATTTCTGTAGCATAATGCAGGATAGAAAATAGGAATCTGTTTTTGTGACCAGAATGTGTAATACCCTTCCTCAAACATTGGTTTAAGTTCCTCGTTTGTGGATATTTCAATAAAATGCTCCTGTATTAATATGGATTCATCTGTTTTGGGGATCTGAATTAGTCCATGCGCAAAAGGGCTCAACACCCAGTCGGGAATATCTAAGTGAATTATTTATTTAAATTTCCATAAAAATAAAAATGGATCTAAATTTTTTTATTTTATATTAAATTTTATGAGGACCCTCTGACATTGTTCAGGGATCCCTGGAGGGACCACTTTGGGAATCACTGATTTACACAATAAGTATTTGAGGCACTCTGTGTCAGCCTCTTTGAGCCTAACAGAATATTTAATATCAGTTTTAAAAAATAAATTTGTAAGTTCAGGAGGCTGAACCTTTCTGTAATTAATCTTTTGTTATTTAGAGTGTAAGAATTTAAATATATTGTGAAATTTAAATATATAGTAATATGCCTGTTTCTTTTCAGTTTCCTATCACAGCTTTGAGAGAAATCAAAATTCTTCAGCTCCTAAAACATGAAAATGTGGTAAATTTGATAGAAATTTGTCGAACGAAAGGTACGGGTAAGTTAGCTCTGTAAGTTGGATACTTTTGGGGGAGGAATGAGAAATAAATTATAATTTTAATTTACAGTTTTAAGTTTTCCATAGTTTAATTTTGAATATAACTCTGACATAAAATATAAATTTATATTTTAAGTTGGAAACTACCGGATTTTTTGATGGAGTTAAAAATGTAAAGAATATTTGTGTGGTACTTATGTGCTGTACCATCAATCACTTTGTAAACGAAAAGATTTAACCAATGCACATATGCAGCTAGTAATGAAAAACTGTTCCTGTGCATGTACAAATATGTTATGTTCGTGCATATGATAACAACATTGATTTTTAAAGAAATTGTTTGATGGTATAATACGCAAATACAGAATATTTTTATGTATGTAGTTTAATGACTGGAAAAGTCTTAAAAATTTTTATAATGATTTTTCAAGGTTACTGTAGCTAAAAAATGATAAAATTCATAAATAAAATTTTAAAGAATATTTGCTCTTTTTCCAAATGCAATCTTATGTTTTAAAAAATTTCTCAAGTGTTATAATTTTTCTGTTGAAAAAGGTATCTGTGGTTTAAATTGATACTATTTTAGTCTGTTTTTGTTTAATGCATTATATTTTTTTTAGTAATTTCTCTTCCCTTTTGAAAATTCATGTAGAATATTTTGAAAAACTTAGCAATTAAAAATATCTGTTTTTTTTTAACTAACCTATGTTAACTTAAATATCATTATGAATAACTACCTTTTTCAATCATAATGAATTTTACTTAATTGTAATTTAAATTGAATCTGGTGATTTTTTAAAAAATTTGTTTTAAATGTAGAATTTAAGGTGTTTTAATATATTTCTTTTTCCTTCTTTCACAGCTTCTGCATTCAATAGATCAAAGTCAACGTTTTTCCTAGTGTTTGATTTTTGTGAGCATGACTTGGCTGGGTTATTAAGTAACGTGAATGTCAAATTTAGCCTTGGTGAAATAAAGATGGTAATGAAGCAACTGTTGAATGGGTTATATTTCATACACAGTAATAAAATTTTGCATCGGTAAGTTCTGCGCATTCTGTATTCTTCTGTTTTTCGGTTAAAATCTGAGAGTTAAAAATTTTTGTTCTTTTTCATTGTTATCTTTTGAAACAAAGACCATATTTTATAAAACATTTCTCAATTAATAAATACATGAAGTATTGGTATGTTGTCTTAAAAATACTTTAAATCTTTCAATTCAGAATGTTTTTTTGGCTCTTCTGTATAAAAAACTGGTATATTATTGCAATTTTTTTTTTTTTGAGTTTGAAATTATTATCTTACGTGTATAAAATAAGTTGGCATAACTTATAGAAAATCCTTGACACTAAGCTTATAAGCAAGTATCATTTTTATCTTTGCATGTGTAAGAGGTCAATTTGATAAATTAATAATAGGAATTTTAAAAAGGTTTTTTCAAATTTTTGCCTTAAATAGAACCGTAGTACTTCATACTTTAATGTATTTAAACTTTTTTTATTATTGAAATTGGATTAATCCATTCTGGGGCTCATAAACATGTTATTTTGAAATCATTTTAGCTGCATATACATTTTGTGGTAAAATAGAAACTTATTTGAAAGAAAGTTACTTTCCATAACATGCAACTATATTTCTAGTGGTTATAGTATCTACTTTCTTTAGTTTTTTGTAATTTTATCAAGGAATAATTTGTAGTATAGAGTTCTTTTGGTCATGATGTATTCTGACAAAAAAGACAGACCACTAGAGATTCGTCCTTCCATTTTATCAAATGTTTTTTAACCTCTAGTTTTTAGTGCCACTCGGAAAATCAGGTATCTTGACTCAGTAACTTTTTCATCTCTGCTGTCTATCACCTTAAAAGTGGATGACCTACCACCATATTTTAAACCTTTTAAGAAAGTTTCTATTCTCATATAACTGTCTGTTATTTTCACTAAGAAACATATTTTTTTCATTTTTAAAAGAAAAAATGTAAATTATGTAGCATCACTTTAGTAAAACTTTATATTTATCAAATGGGGAACTGATATAAAATTTTTTTAAAATGTTGAAGTATTTTCTAAGATATTGATAGTTAAAATTAAATGGATCATATACAAGCTACGGCTAACAGCAAGCGTACAATATAGCCTGATGCTGTGATGAATTTCGTTAGCCTCGATCTGACTACATCAGACAGGTGGCATTTGCAACAATATGAGAGTGTTTTCACCTGATCTTAAGAAATGCTCCAACAGTAATACTGTGAAAATCGTTGAAAATGCAACTGAGGAGACTGAAATATTTTTTCGTGTTAAAGGATATTGCAATAAAAAAATATATTTATTTAACAAAACTAAATTTACTATGCGTTTTGTTTACATAGATACATATGTATGCATGTATAAATTAAAAATCAGTGAAACAAAAACATTCACAAAATTTTCTGTTTTTGATCAACAACTTTAAGAAGCTTCATCTTCCTTTTAAGTGAAAAAGAATTTGCTCCCCCCCCCCCCCCCGAGTTCTTATCTTTGTGCTCATTAGAAAATTCTTTTAAAATAGAAAATAGGAACCAAACTCACTGATTTTTACTTACACAATGTACTTGTAAACGAATTCCCTAGAGCCAAGATGTCAGGTGAGATGTTTTTGTGTTGCGTTTGTGGGTTGAAGGGGAAAGTAGCCTAGATAAGCAAAATTGGCTTGTTACAGGCTATTTCGAGGATATTTCAAAGCCATGTTAGCTTCCTTTCTACAAACATGTGAAATCTTTCATTTCATACCCTTAAATATCCTCTGTGTGGCTGGTGTTTTTGGTATATTGTTCATTCCCATGAGGAAATTTTTTCATGTTAAGTGTTTTTCACTTCATGTTAAGATGGGGAAAAAAATGCATACTAATTTGTTGGGACAGTTGTATTATTTCGTGTTGACAGATATTTCATCTGATGCATTTTCGCGTTAAATGTATTTCACTGTATGTTTTGATTTCAGTGTTGTATAATGAGTTTTTCTATTTCTACATTTCTATTGAATCAATGTTTTTTTTTCTTATGTAATGTTTGTTCGATATTATGAAATTTAATCGAAAATGCATTCTTACTTCATGTGTTAAAAGGATTGCATAGTTTTAGATTTGTAAATTTTAAAATATTTTGTAAATATCAATTTAAAATACATTTCATTTACCATTTGAATTTTGGAAATGGAATCTTAAATTTATCAATTATCTTGAATATTTTTATATCTTTATTGTATTGAAACTTTCTCACCTAGTATCATTTATGCATTTTAATTTGAATGCTTACAATAACTGCATTTTGTTTTTCAGAGATATGAAGGCTGCAAATATTCTTATTACTAAGTCAGGTATTTTAAAGCTGGCTGATTTTGGTTTAGCTAGAGCCTTCAGTGTTAGTAAAAATGGACAACCAAACAGATATACCAACAGAGTAGTTACTTTGTGGTACAGACCTCCAGAACTTCTTCTAGGAGAGAGAAATTATGGACCTCCAGTTGATATGTGGGGAGCTGGCTGCATCATGGCAGAAATGTGGACAAGAAGTCCTATTATGCAGGTAATTTTTGTTTTGATCTGTATGCAATGTTAATTAATTTTTACCTTTATTGAATCATAGTTTTTCTATCTTGGATATATCCCCATTCCTTATTTCAAAAAAAATTAATGAAGTTGAACTTTTCTACTTTTTGACAGAAGAGTCAATTTTCTAGAAGAAGGAGGGCTCTGATAGTAATCGTGTGCTCCGTTAAATATTTTTTTTATTTGAATACATTGGACTCAATTCATGTGACCTCATAGTCACACGATAATAAGCACATGTTTTTAGCCAATCAGCTCATGCGTTTCGTTTTGTTGTTGCCAACTTTTGATCTTTTCACAAATTTTCTCTTAAAAATACAAATTAGTCAACAACATTAATGCACATATGTGGACAAGATTCATTTTATTGAAAAATACATGCATAAAATAATTTTTTTAAAAAATTTAAAAATCTTTTGAAAAAAATTTTTTTATAACATTTGAACATTTTTAACTTATTATAAAATCTGAAATTTTACCCAAGTTTTACTTATGGAACAACAAGTACACTTAGTTTGATGTTCGTTTCGAATTCAATGGAGAGCACTTGTTTATCTTTATCATGTGACTGTCATGAATTAAGGCCCTTTTATCAAAAGTAATATTTTACTTTTTCCCAAGAACTATAGAAGTAATATATATATATATATATATATAATCTGTGGCTCACAGTGGAAGAATAAGCATTGTAAAAATTTTAAAATGTTGTACATTTTCAATTTGAAACTTTGTGAAGGAAATTCTATACCAATACCATAAGTGCTTATTCTAGAATTTTATGGTTACAATGATTATTAAAATTGAGATTTTGTTTGTTCTTGCATACAAAAGTCATTTCAATTCTTTTTATTAACCTTAAAGGTTTGTCAATAAAATATGGAATATTTTTCTCGCTTCTGTTAGAGTTTATTTAAATGTATCTCTTGTCCAAAATCATGAGTATTCTCAAACTGATGCAAATAAGTAAACATTGCTGGAAATTACTTTAAGATTTGTCTTCGTATATCAGCATTTTGACTAATTGGACTTTTATTAACTGCTTTAAATATAATTGTAATCTTTTGGATGCTCAGTCTTGTTAATGGAAAATAATTTAATATAAAAATAACTATCTTAAGCCTGTCAAATATTTAAATATATAGGTAAATACAGGTTTATATAATTATAAGGGGCATAGAAAGGGAAGCAATATTAGTAGGTATAATTTTTTTAAAAATAATTTTACCTTTTATGCAAAGAGTCGCATGTAAATGGTAAGCCACGTTTGCTGACCCTTTGACTAACGCGTTTTAAAATGGTGTTTGTAAATTTCTGGAATAAATTTTAGATTAAAATAAGTGGTGCCAAATTTTTTACATATATTTTAAAACCTTTTTCAATTACCCCTGTCATATTTAAAAGTAAACATATCTGTTATTGAACTCTATAATAGTTTTTTTAGTTTCAGATTTAATCGATAATTATTTCAGCAAGAGAAGACATGAAATATATCAATGCAAATAATATTGATCTTTCTTATTAATTTTCCCAGTTCTAGCATCCATTTATGTTGCCACATTTTCAAATATGTATCACCATACCAAACACATATAGATGACCTCCATGTAACATACTTTCTATATAACTTCTACTTTGAAAAGTTTTTTTTAAAAAAGTGCACATAGGTGTATTTGAGAAATTAGTTAATTTCATAAATGAATATTCTTTCATTGAATGCAGCATACAATTCAAGAAAACTCTGCTAGTCCGTACAATGTATAAAGAAATGTGCAAAGATTTTTCAAATGAAAGTAAGCTTCCTTTTTACAGAAGGCAGAGAGAAAAATAGAACTAAGATAGTATTGTAGAAAGTTTGGTGGATCCATATATCTTGTTAAAAACAATGTTTTAAGTTAATGAATCAGTAATAATGGTAAAGAAAGCATTGTTTATTATGTATTAAAATTTAATAGTTTGAAAATCTCTATTTTTTGCTGGTTAGTAAATTATATATATTTTTTCATCAAATCCAATTGATTGCCAATTACAGTAATGTATTTCTCGTGTAAGAAAAATAAATTTGTATGCATTAGAATTGAATCATTTAATTAAAATATATATTTTTCGTACTGTCAAATTAAACTAGAAGCTGATGCAAAACGTTGTTGATGAGAATAAGTACACATTCTGATATTTAAAGTTTAATGAATATTTAATATTTCGTTGAATTACTTATGTACCAGACATTCTGATGCTGTACTTTGTAAATTTCTAATTTTGCATTTGGATTGCTAATTTTAAAAAATTCAATTAAACTTTGGGGGGGGGAGAATAGAGTATTTAAGTGGGGGGGGGAATGTAAAATTAGTTTTTAAAGTGAGATTCTGAGACTTAGCAGTAGAATTGAAGAGGAAAACACTTTCTTACATAAATGCACCAAGTATATCTTATTAAAACTTATTTTAAATCAACTATTTATAGTAATCTGTTTTTTAAAATTTTTTTTTAAAAAATGTAAATTTGAATTTTAGGGTAACACTGAACAGCATCAATTAACTTTAATCAGTCAATTGTGTGGATGTATCAACACAGACTCTTTCCCAGGTTGTGACAAATTAGAGCTTTATAATAAATTGGAACTTCCAAAAGGACAAAAGCGCAAAGTTAAAGAAAGACTCAAGGTAAGAATGTTTTAAAAATTTCTTTTTCTCTATGATCACATTTTAATATTGGTAAAGCGGGACATCATTGACTTAGGTGGGGGTTCTTGATTAAAATTTTGGTCTATATAGTGCAAGAAAACTTTTCATAGAATACAGAAATAGTATTGTAATATATTTCTTCTTGGATTTTAATATAAAGTACATTTTACAAATATAAAACATTAAGAAAAATATCATTCAAAAGCTTTTGTAATAGTTTTACTAATAGCTGGCAAATAAAGGAATCACATTTCGGAAAGACATGTTCAGTGTATATATGTTTGGAGCACTCAACACACCAGTTAAGCAAGACATGTATGTGCAGTGAAAATCGCTTAACACGAAACTGAAGGAACTGAGATATTCTTTTATGTTGTAGCATGTAGGAAAAAAACCATATCTCAACAAAGTTAAGTTTTTAGAATTTATTTTATTTACATAGATGCATACATATGCATATATTTAATAAAAATTAATCAAATAAAAACATTCACAAGAACTTAAGGAAATTTAATACAAAATTTTCAAGTTTTTTTTAAATAAAACATTTATTGAGTTTGGAATAAAAAACCTGATATTTTTCTCAGCATTGTTTTTTGCAACAATTTGTTCAATGTCATCCATTTTGTTATCCATTTCACCATTGGTATGTGTTGTCTAAATAATTGCGCATACTTTTTATGATGTAGGAACATGCGCTGCATTATTCATTTAATTTTCATCATCGGAATCTGCATCAGTGATATTTTTTGTGCTTTGAACAAACTCCAAAATGTCTTTGTCATAATTGAGGCTGTACACACATTATCATCTACTGCAATGAATTCTTCTGATGATACATTAGAAGAGTCCAATCCAGGTGTTTTTTTCTGCATTTTTCTTTATTCCCAGAAGGGAAATCCGTTAATCAATTTTTGTTTCTAGAAGAAAATGCTTAGTAGTTTGTCAGGACCATTGTATTATTTCATGTTAACCAATATTTTGCCTTAAGCACTTTCACATTAAACATATTTTACTGTAGACCATTGGCAGTTCAGGGGTCAAACTGCTTTTTTTTACCTATAAGTCTTTAGATACACTTTGTCAGAAACTTGTTCTGAATTTTCTCTTCATGGCCAAGACAAGAAAATGCGCCATACTGTTTGCTCTTTTCCATCCACTTGCTGTTTTTTGGTTATTCTCTCCTTTTTTTGCTGATATCAATTTTTTTTAATATTTTCAATTGTACCCTTCTACCTTTTGCCTGAGCTCATTCACACAAGCAGTAGCTCCACACATTTATGCTATTCTTTTTTTACTACTTATTCTGTCTCTATAGGATTGACCATTAAAATAATAATTTATTCAAAATTATGTAGCATTGCAGAAGTTTAATAGTATTTCAGAAGTATTTATTGGGAGCAAAAGAGTATTTGATAGTAAATTCTTGAAGATTATATTTTAATGTGTTACATATTTTTCAACATAAAAAAGATGTCTACATTAATTCTGTATTTTATATAATGTTAATATTAAAAGTATTTTCTTTCATTATAAAAATGGAAACCAAATTTTTGTATTATAAAACAGATATGAAATGTAGAATATTTTAACTGTGTTATTACTTTAAAGAATCACTATTTATGTTTTGGATATGTATGTTTATGGATTGGGATTTTAATGTACCATGAAACACTGAATGTATTAAATTTTTCTTTGTTGTTTTTACTAGGCTTATGTGAAGTGTCCATTTGCTTTGGATTTGCTCGATAAATTATTAACGCTGGATCCATCAAAAAGAATTGACAGTGATTCTGCTCTGAATCATGACTTCTTTTGGTCAGATCCCCTACCAAGCGATCTTGCCAAAATGTTATCATCTCATACGCAATCGATGTTCGAATATTTGTATTCAAAGAAGAAAGATAATGCAAGGCATCAAGGTGCTGGACCACACCCAAGAGCTCATCCAACTGCCAATGATGGCCAGTACCATGATAGAGTGTTCTAAATTGGATACTTATTTAAGTAATAATACATATATTTGTATATTAAAGTACTGAACATATTCTAACAGACTATGAATGTGCTACAGTTACAAAATCTCAGAGAAGCACCATTTACAAAATATATGGATACAGTTCACATGAAGATGTTAAAACTCTAATCTCTTTCAGAGATGTGCATCTATTGTTGAATACAAAAGATAATGTGGATATAATCAAGATAGTGTGTGTGATATAAAATACACAATTATATTTGGGTGTTTTTTTGTTTGAATTAGAATTAAAAGACATGTTTTAAAAATATGCTATCTATATATGCAGTAAAGGAGTCAGCTTGTGTAAATTGAAATATCAATCATGAACAACTTAGAAAAAAAAATTTCTGAGCACTATAAATCATTTTTTGTTCAATACTTAATAATTTTTATCGATCTTTATTATTATGAAGGAACATATTTGTTTTCAAGCTAATGTCCTCTGTAAGATTATGAGTACATAATTGCATCTTATTCTACTTAGTATTCATATAATTGTAAATGAAAATTTTTTGTGTAGCTTTTGTTTTAAATAAAGATTTCTTTGTGTGTTATGTGGATTTCATTTCATCAAACTTCTTTATATTACACAACAGTGGTTAATAATTAAAATACTTGTCATAATTCATGACTTATCATTTGCGAGAACTTCTTTTGTTCAGCATATGGCATTAAAAATAATTATAATTTTTAAAGTGAAGTAAGATTATTTATAAAAATATTGAGTAAATATTATTCAGCCATATTAATTTTTACCAAGTGTAGAAATGCATAGTATTTTTTATATAAGTTTCAAAACTTGCTATCAGACTTTCTAAACAAGCACTGATAGTTTAATCCCCCCTCACACCATATTTGTGTAAAACGAGTTTCTGCTTTCTTGTATCAGACTCCACCTGTAATCAAGTTGGCTATTCAGAGTTAATGGTATGCACACTGGTTACATCCTAATAATTTTGACACAATTTAGTTCAGAAATTTGCCAGTTATTTTTCAGTGTAATTTTAGGGGGAAAATCTCTATTAAATTTAGTATTCTTAATTCATTTGAATATAAATAATTTACTTACAAAGATTTCAAATATATTATGTTTAAAAACTGAATTATTTTTTATATCTTATGAAGTTTGAAATTTTTTCCAGTTATACAAGTTATCTTCTTTCAGGTTAACAAAGATTTAAACAAAATGTACAATTTTGAAGAAAGAGTTTTTTTAATGTCACAGAAATATATCTTTATTAATGCTGTAATTTTGTTCCTTTTTGACAAGTATAAAGTCGTATATTATATATTTCCTTTCCATGAAAATATAAGTGCAGTAAATTTATATTCTGCGTAACTTAAAAGTTCATTCAGAATTTGGGTTAACAAGTAAATGATCTTGCATTAATTGGCCAGTGAGGGAGGCTAATTTTTCTTCTACATTATCATTACCTGTAATGGCATCTAAAATTAGAATATTGTCTCTTAGGTAAAGTGATCAGACTTTAATATTCATAAAGCGGGACGTCATTTACCGGGGCGGGGATCTTGATTAAAATTTTGGTCAATATAGTACAACAAAATTTTTCATAGAACGCAAAAATATTATTGTAATATATTTCTTAAATTTTAATATAAAGTACATTTGACAAACATAAAACATTAAAAAAATATGTACAGTTACTATTCCAAGAAAATAATACTACACAATAGTATTGTTTTATTCTTTGATGTATTTCTCATTTGAGTAAATTCTTTTAGTAGATTGCTGTTGTTGTTTAAAAGGTCATGAAATTTTTCTTAAAAATTTGTTAAATTATATTGCACACATAAAATGGCTTTCAAAGCCTCGATACTTAATTGTGATTCTTCTGATGTACTTTACTTATGGTAGAAAACACGTGTCATTTCCTAGTAAGGACAGCGTGTATTCTATAATATTTACTTCATTCTTGTATAGAATATGGTTTATTTCAAAATGAGGAAATTTTTCAAACCATTTGTTCTCTATTGTGATTTTTGCTTTTGCCCAAGATTCGACCTTTTCTTTAATGTATTTTTTGTAAGATTCCCCATTATTAAGACCAGTTTTGGAAATATTACCAGTGGGAAATTGAGTAATACGATTGAATGATTTTTGTGCATCATTTCCAATTAAATTTTATTTTAATGTACCCCAATGAAAATGTTTAAATATCATTGTAATGTACACTCTACTCTTCTAAATCTATGCTGTTAATATTATAAAATTAACAAAAATAATATAAAACTGATTTGCGCTGTTGTCAAATTAATATCTGCTATATGCATTTTTTGGAGATTTTCATATTTTGACTACTGTGATTTTACCTACCAAATTTTAGTATAAAAAGACTGCTATGTGACTTTAAGTATTAAGCGGTAAACTGTGGTCTCTAAAAATATATACTATAGGCCATCAGCCAAAATATTGTCAAATAAAAATATCTCAAAGTTATACTTTGTCCACATAAGCAAATATTGATTTGACAACGATGCTATCATGATGAAATAGTCGCATGGTCACCAAAAGCAGTATGTTACCTAGCATGTAGTGCATTCTTTCCAAAAATCGGGACTTATTTTAAATGCTGCGTTACAAATTGTTAAAATTCAGTGCTGCACCGCCAAAAGTGGGAGGTCTTGTCACCTTACTCTTAAGACATCTTTCACAAGCAATTTAATTCATCATGGTTGAAGGTCATTTCAGTCAATTTTATATATCAAACCTTTGACAGGCATTTAAAGTTGGTCTTGCTTTAGCATAAGTGTAACATGTACCAAAGAAATTTCAGTATATTTAATGTGAAAGATTCAATTTGTATTTTTTTTTTTTTTTGATGAATTGCTCTGTCAGTCATCCAATGCACTGGTAGTTAAATGTCATAAATATTTGTTTACCTAACTCCTATTAAAATTTTTAACTGCTCTTTTGTTTGCCAACCCTCGTTGCCCTTTTGTATGCTTGATATATTATCAGACATATTTCTTTTTAAAAATCTGGCTAACTTTTCTTAGTTGGCTGAAAATCTTTTAACACGTTGGGGATGGTTTTAATCATTACTTGCTTATAAAACAACCTGTAATTAACTACAGTTTTTCTTTGAGTCAGTTTCCTCAATCTAAATTGTAAGACCTCTTTTTAATGATATATTTCTTGAATACAATGTATCCATAAGATTTAAAATTAAAATTGAATAAAAAATATTTTTTGTGAATTATTGTTTTTTACACAACTGAATGATTTTTTGTTGTTGTTGAAATGCACATCAAAACACAATCAGCATGCAATCTATATAAAAAATCTAATAATCAAAATTTTTTGAAAGATTTAAATCTATACATTACAGGTGGGTTTTTTTGAAAATGACACACAGTCTATTAATGTTACATAGCAGGGGAACAAATGGAGTTAGCTTTATGCACATATGATTTTTTTTCAGTTTGCCTATTGGCAGCCTAGATAAGCTTACAACATTAAGAGATTTTTAGGCAAAATACAAACTGTAAAACTTTTAATTAAAATAATCTGCATGCAAAGACAGTACTTAGTTGTGATATTTACTTATTTTTATCATTTCTGTCAATACTTCAACAAAAAAATATAGTGTAAAATATTACACTATATGATGAAAAATTTATTTATGCAGTATTTTAAGTAAGTATGGAAATTTTCTTTAAGCAAGTAGAATTTTTGACATCAATTTTTCATATACTTTAATGTTTACACAATGCAAAATTAAGTTAGGAAATGATTTCATATTTTTGAAGTATGCAGCAAAGATTTTATTGATTTTTGAGTTAATATTGGATACTTTTTTTCCTTCAATATACATATTTCTGAAATTTAAATTGCACTGTTCATCATTTTTAGTTTCTTATCAAATGATAAAGCTTTCTGTAAATACCAATTTCAATTTTTTAAATTCATTTAGAAAAAATTTGGTTAAATCCTAAATTTTTACCATATTAAAAAACAATACTTTTTCGAAGCTTTTCTTATCTAAATTTTTAACATTTCAGACAGATTTTGTTGTAGTGAAGAGGAAATATATTATATAAATTTGGAATAACATATTTTAAAACATAATAAATTTTGTGGCTTAATATTTTAGTAGATAAAGATGAATGGGATAAAAATGCCTATACTTTATCATAAATGGAATCTGCTGATTAAAATCTAGTTAATGAAATCCTCATCCAGCTTTTAAACTGTGCATGCATATTTTAAGATATAGATCTGCACTAAAAAAGTTAGGGAAGTGTTCTAATATATCAAATAAAAAAAAACGAAAATATTTTTTGCGGGGAGAGGAGAAAAAACTCATCCCAACATCTGTAGAAATGTGTGTTATAAGATATGTATCTAATTATAGTAATCTGTGTTCTTAAAAAGAAAGCTAGTCTACAAAAAAAAAAAAAAAATTTTCGACTTTTAACTTTACAGTAAAGGATATGAAATATTTTAATATGAGAAAAAAAGACTGATTTCATAATTGAAATGAATAATAAAATTAAAAATACATCTCTCAAAGAAGATCAGAATATAATTTTATTGTTGGACTATTTTTCAACTGGAAAAATTGTTTGAGTCATATCTGACAATATTTGTTAAAATTTACTCTAAGATGAATCCTCACATACAGGAATAATAAAGTGCAAGAAAATACAAATATATATATATGATTAATGAGTTAGATAACAAACTACTGTATACTTTATTTCAAAATAAATAACTATTTTACATATTCCAAAAATGATATTAACTTTTCAATTTTCGGAATCCATAATGATTATTAACAGTTTCTTTAACATTATAATACCATGGGCCAATATTTGTATTAGCTAATAAGTCTTGAAAAGCTAAACATCCTTCAATTGAACTTAGCATTCCATACACAGCCTACAAAAAAAGAAAAAAAAATATTAATGTTATATTTTAAAAAAATGTAAATTAGAGTTAACGAAATAACTACTCTACGAGAAAGAAATATGTTCCATTAATAGAAAATCATATATATAACATTAAAATTGTTCATTTAAAATAATTAAAGCCATATATATGTGATTATTCTGGAATATATTTTAGAATGCAATTATGTTGGTTTCAGAGTAACATGTATTTAAGGAAATGTTTCACATGTCATCAAAATATGCGAATGGTATAAAAATAAATTTGATAGAAAGAATAATAATGTAACTTATAAATTGTTGTTATCTGTTCTATATCAATTTTAAAATAAACATTTCTGTGTGTGTGTGTGTGAAAAGTATAATATTACATACATAACTTTCTTATGGGTATTTTAAAACTTCAACGTGGAAATAGTCATTATATCAAGGAAAAATACCAGGATTTTAGAAAAAGTTGTCTAATTTTTAGAAATAACAACCTAATTTTATTTAAAAAATATGATACAAAACTTACTAAATCTGCAAGATTTGGCAATTCACCACCCATAAACTTTCTTTTTGAACCAACTTCTTTCGTCCATTTTTTGCAAGCATCATACAAAGACTGCCTCACATCTTCCTTCAGAGCATGTCTGAAAATTAAAACAAATAATTACAACTACACTTAGAAGAGAAAATAGAGAAACACTTTTAAGACAATAGATTTAGATACCATATACACATAAAATAGACAGAGAGCCTCTAATAACTTTTTAATGGTATTTTTAACAAATTATTCCATTAAAGACTAAATGTTGTATCAAAAATAATCTTACTTCTTTTTCAATCTTTTTCCAACAAAATACATAGCAGTTGCTCCTACATAGATCACTATAAGTCTCTCAATGGTTGAAAAATTTTTCTCCCATTCACCAACTTCAGAAAAGTAATTAAAAGCTTGCAAAGCTTCGTCATATGTACGATAAATATTTGGAGACAGCATATGGACAAATTCGTTGTCTGCCCATCTACGCCATTGGCGCTCTTTCCTGTATAAGGAGAAAAAAATTGTACAGTTAAAATCATTGTGCAAAACTGCACATAGATTTTTAAAAATTCAATAATACCCCGAACTTACGTGATTGATAGGACTGAGTGATAACCGCATAAGTCCCATATAAATTATTAATTATCTTATTTGGATCAGAGACGAAAAAAATATTATAATAATTTTAAAAACATGTTCAATAAAATCTTAGATAATACAAAATCGCCAGCCAAAATTATTTTGATGCAGAAGTTTTCATAAAATGTAACAAACTAGTCTGCCGATTAAAAGTTTTTTTTCCCTCCAGCAAAATTTCCTTGTAGCTTGTTGTTTTGTTTTTCAAAAATATGCTTCATTAGAGACTAGATTTTTGAAATTTGTAATCCTTTATCAATTGCACTTTTGTAAAATACTCCAAACTGTCATTCGATCTTCTGATTGAACTGGGTAACTGAAGACTATGTTTCTTGACCCAGGGGTTCTACTTCATTTGGATAACATAGCCGTCTCTCAAATCTACATAGATTTAATACAAATAACAAACACCATAATAAGAATTAAAACATGTAATAACAAACACACACTCCATAGATAAGAATTAAATAACACAAAATAAATTATTATGACTAAATGTCAATTCCATGCTACACTTCCAAACATGTATGTACATTAGCTAAACAGGAAGTGGGGAGCAAGTAATAGAATTGTGTAGTACTCAAACAAAAGACGAATTGACGAGATTTGAAAATTGTGTAACTCTGAATTCACGTAAGTCTAGGTATTGTTGTATTTAATGAAATATTTACAAAAGTAATTTCACATTTAGAAAACAAAACATACATGGATAGATTTAAAATACTTTAAAAAATTCAGAATACATCTTTTAAAAAAACCATAAATTTTCTAATTTTGGAAAGAAAAATATTTTTTTTTCTTTTTTAAAAAACATTGTTTGGCTATATTTCTATACTCACTTCAAATAATCAGAATTTTCATTGGTGTGTTTATAATTGTCTCCAAACATGAGAAAATATTTATTCATCACTTCTTCAACAGCTTTTCCTTCATCATTTGTATATGATAATGGAACATAATATTTCAAAATCGATTCCAATCCAGAAGATAAGTCTATGAACAGTGATCCCAAAATACTGATGATAACTGAAGAGTCATTCAGTTGATGCTATATAGAATAAAAAAGATCCAATTAGTTGTATATAATTGAAAAGATCACAGTAAAATAGTATCAAATTAATATTATCTTGATTCCTAGCAAAGTAATTAAAATAATGGTGATCCATTCCACATGTAGTAAATTATACTAAGTAATTGATATTGAAAGTTGTTTTTTCAAATGTTTTCAATTAAATATATTTATGATTATGTAGTTTTTCTTTTATGGAACATAAAAATTTTATTCACAATGTTATAGGCAGTCTCTATGAGTGACTTGGGCAGCTTTCATAGAAGTAAGATCTTGTATTAAGTGATATTCATTTATATAGATAAGAATATGAAAATTTATAGAATTAAATAAAGAACAGAGTAAATGTAAGTTTCAGAAGACAAAATCGCAATGATGAACTGGGATTTTTTCTTTACAATTTTAATCCGTTCCATGTAAAGTTTTGAAAATAACAATTTCAGCCACTAAGTCATTGAAAAAACTTCCATCGAAATAAAACTTTTCATTGATATATTATGCTTGTAAAATTAAATTCATTATAGGTGAAAGCAGGCATGAATTGTAATATAAACAAAAAACTGAAAAGTGATTAGCTGAGCAATTTATTGGTATCTTTAAGACAACAGCACCCTTGAAAACCATAAAAATTCTTAAAACTATTTTTATATAAAAATCTCTTTTTTCCACAATATAAATGAACTTTAAATTACAGTAATTTGAGCCATTACACCCAGTGAAATGACGATAAGTGCAACTAAGGAGGAATTATGATTATTAATATATTTATAAAATAATTAAAAACCCATTTTATTTAACAATTAAGTAATGAAATTTTGAAAAAAAATTTGAAATCACTTTCTTTTTTATGAAACAAATCTCATCCAGCAGACACTTTTAGTGAATCAATATGCATAGATAAACGATATTTACAGTTATTTGCTTCTAATCTTATTGAACTAATACTAAAAACTGCATGAATATGAAATTGACAATGCTTGATTTAGTGCTAATAACATTTATAGCTCCTACCCAGCTAAATGAGCAGAACTTTTTTTCCTAATCAGTGGACTTATTTTAATCATAATGTATTAGGGTCTGCAGCCCCGGTATTCCAATGTTTTTTCCAATCCTGAAATCCCAGGATTTAATTTTTGTCTAAATTATATTTAAAATTTTTTTTCATCAAAATTTTCTAAGAATTTATTTCTTAGAAAATTTATATTTTGCTTATGAAATGTATACCTAGAATTTTTTTGTGCAATTATAAGTGCTATAAGTAAAAAAATACATGCAGCTCTCATTTCTTGTATGGGAGAACATCACATAGATCTAAATATCTCACTGTAATATTTACTCAATAATATAAGCAACATCTCAAGAATATATTTTGTCACAGTTCCTTCTTCAATTAAATGCTGTTAATTAATAGTGGACCTGCTTGAAAAACTCAAGACAAATCCCATTGCATTACTAACAACTCATGCAAATGGATCTTCTATTTCAAATAAGGTAACACTTGAAATTGATTCACATTCTGATTCAATAACTGGATCAATTTATACACAAAAACCATTAAGTGTAGCAGAAGAACTAGATATAGTAATCAAAGAGGTATTTGAACCAATGCAGTCTATTAGATTTGACACACTCATCAAAATTTCAAAAAGAAATGTATCTTTTTTGAAAATGGAGAGAGATGTGGTGACTACCTGAAAAGAACATACTTCTATTTAATGATTATAACACCTACTAGTATAGAATCTGCACGAGCATTTTCTTCGGTAGGACAATTTATAACAAAAATAAGAAGGCATTTGAACGATGAAATGCTGGACAAGCTGTGTTATTTAAAAGCTTATTCACAGAAACACAACAAAATGAAGAATTAGTTTTTTTAAAAATTTTATCATGCACTATTTTTATTTGTTTTTTTATGATGGAATTAAGTTTTTTTAAAAAATTTTCACACACACACAATTAATATTAAGCAAATTTTTAATTATACTTCCAGTTTTATTATGCAATTTTACCTATGCTAATGTTGAGTATTTTTAATAAATAGTTCAATCCTAATCCTGGAATTTGTATAATGAAATCCCGAAATCCCAGGATTAAAAATATAACACGGGATTGCAAACCCTATAATGTATCCATTTAAATTTTGTCATACAGGAATTTTCCTAGAATAAAAGATATTCCTCCCTTTGAATACTACATGTTTTTAATTTATATTGTCCACTTCAAAAAATAATGCATTCATTAGAAAACTGATATACAATGTTTTCAAAAGTAATGCACAGCATTTTTCTTTTTTTTTTTACCTATGTGTTGATTGAATGGATTTTTTACTAACATGGTACTCTGAAGCTAAATTAGGGGTACTGGTGATGAATCTTTTATTTTTGAATCATGATTCAATGATGAGGATGACATATGAGCTGAAACCCCCCTCTTGAAATTACCACACCACATCAATAAAAAAAGCCTCAACAGGTTTAATATGCATCAAAAAGCTGCCATGCAGGGACTATTGGCCCAAGACCATCTATACAGCAGTCCCTCAATGGCCCAAAGACTCAAACAAATGACCTGATAGAAATAACATTAAACATTGATTCACAAACCTGACCATGGGTCTTTGTAACTTTGGATCTATTGTAACCCAATTATTCATTCAATGTAGGGAATTTAAAATGATTTTTTCCATATTTTTTTAAAACAAACTTTTAAAATTATGCTAAACTACATGGTCTCTTCTTGCACTAAATAATCAACTGAGCAATCCTGCCTTTTTCTAAAGTTATATAAATTTCAAATTCACAAGAGAAAAATAACTTGGTAGGGTAAAATCAATACTGTATTCCATTTATTGATTCTATACCCCAAAGATAAATTACATAAAAGAAACTATAACATGACAACAAAAAATGAACAATTCTAATTATTTTAACCTTACTTTTTGATGAATTGCTTTATCCCCAGTGACTTACTTTCTTTGAGGAATCTTTTTGTTGAGCAATAAGAATTGGAACTTTTTTATATTTCGAAAATTTCAATTGTTGCCTCATTACAGGATTCACTTCAATGACTTTATATGGAATACCATAGAATTCAAGAAATGCACGAACTTTGCAACAAAATGGACATGTTTGATACTGATACAGAGTTAAATCTAGTCCTAAAGCAGTAGCTGGGCCAGAAACCTGAAAATTTTTTAAAAAATTATATTAGAAAAAACTTTACACATTGATATGTGAGCATACTTGTTTAATAATATCACTCACTTTCGATATCAAACTGGCATGCTGAGTTTGGTTATTTTTTCTATCACGGAAGGTCATAGAAAAATGCCAAATATTAAAGTAATACTTCTAATTTTGATTACTCTGTGGCTATGGTCATTGATTTTAGAACTAGGATAAAATTCATAGGAAGAAGTACAATTGATTTCCAAGAAAGAACATCAAATTAAACTAGAATACTTAGTGCTGAGGAATTACTCCACACAAAAAGTAGCTAATAAGGCTGAGCTGATACATGACATTTGCAATCAAATTTATTCTAGAAGTGTTCTGTGGGCCACCTTACCATGCTGCTCTTGTAAATTTACAATTCATCTCATCTGTCTTTAAAAATCCAATATTTAATCCTATACCTTGTATTGGTGCTTATGTATAAGTGTCACTGTCGCCATATTGCCAACATATGAATTGTGCCATTTTCCACCAAAATCTGACTGATTTTTTTCAACATAAAACACATTAGAATCTTTGTTGTCTTGATATCAGGGAGCCTTTTTTTCTGTGGTGATACTAATACATAAGTACCCTTGTATCTCTTAGAATTGCAAACGAGTAAAAAAAATAACAGAATTTCATTCCAAAATCTTTCTATATAGATCATAGACCGTTTTACAGAAATCACATACTGTGTCTGCTTGCCATACTGCTGGACTCACAAAATACTGAAAGAAATGGCCTTTCCGGGTGAATTTTCTATTCAAATGTACATATTGAAGTTTTGCAGTTAACTTGGGTGGTCAATTTATTCAGATGTTCTGCAAAAGGAATTTACACTATTCCAAAGGACATATGAGTTCAACCATAACTGTTCTTAATTTTGTTAAAATCTCTGTCCAGCTTACGGGTATCTCAGTGCTATCTAATAGTACCATAGCAGGTAAAGTTTTCCAATTATCATTTCTAAAGAGAAAAGAAAAAATTAAACAAACTAATCTTATAGAAATAGAGTGGGGAAAAAAAAATATTCTTTTTTTTTCTCCAATTTACAACAAAAAGATTTCTTTAAAAATATATTAATAAAGAACTGCTTAAACTGCACAGCCTTTTAAACATCATTATAATTTATACATTTAAAAATGAACGTCTGTTTTTATGACATTGTTGTTCACTGTTCAACCGATCACTATGAAAATTGGCATGAATATGTATTTTTTTGTGGAGAAGATTTTTTGCTATTCTCTTTGCTGCAGCTTCCTACCAGATGGTGCTACTGTATATCAACTTCTACACCATTCAATCAATCACCAAGTTTGCAAATATTCCAATTTTAACATAAAATAAAAACCACAGAAAGTAATATTAACATATTGCATATTCAGACATAAATTATTTACACTAATTTAAGCATTCATTAGACAAAATTTGTAACAATATGTTACTTCTGTTGAGCAGAAATCAGCTTAGGAAGGTGTTTCAAGAAACTGACCCACAAGGGAGTTATTAATTTTAAAAAAAATCCTGTTTATCTGATTAAAATTTATGGAATTAAAACTTAAAAAAATATGATTTTTTGTTCAGCTGAGATATGCAAAAAGCTTTTCTTTGTTTGCTTAATTTGCAATATACGTAAAATTAACTTTATCCTGCAATCTGTATAGTTTAATTTTCCAATTCACCCATGTGAAGAACGGATATACCAACTAGTTTATAATAAAAGTTGAACACATGAATTCTCTTTTATAATAAAAAAAAATGAATTAGATGAATAAAAATAGCACAATAAAAAATTCCTTTTTAATCTTATCAATTTTTTATCTGCTATCAGATTATCATGCTTAGAATAAACATGTTCTTATATGGTCTTCAATATATGTATTTTTTAAAATCAATAGCTATTGTACTCCCAGTACTGATTTTTCTGGAGATTTGAGTTTTATCCTCACAAATAAAATAATATAAACATAAGCCTAAATTTGTAATCTACATATGATACTTTTTTAGGCAAAAAAAGTTTTTAATAAATCTTTTTTAAAAACTTTTTAAACAAAGGATATACTCTGTTTGTTAACCACTACAGCTAAATTTATTTTTAAATTATATTAATTATTTAATCAAATTTAATTTTTTGTTAAAATCAATTGGTTGAATTGCCAAATCGGCACTTATCCCGTCAAGTGTTTTCTCGCCAAATCGATAAAAGCGCCAAATTTGGTAACCCTTTTGATTCCTGTATCAGTGAGGGAGAAGTCTGATTGTGTTGCAGTAGGGTTGCAACTCCAAAACACAACTCGCAAAAATGCGCCAAATTAGCGTTTTTTCATAATTTGGCGGACCAGTGGCCAATTCCACAATTTCACCAATCAATTTACTTTAAAACACAAATATGATGATTATTCAAAATTTTTCAAACAATATAAAAGTAAAATTATCTTTTCGTTTTGAGCCTAAGAAAAATTGAGTTGAGTTTTTAAAAAAACACACACTGAGCACAGTTCTTTTACAGGTGTGGAAAAATTTAGAAAGATATTTTTAAATATATATCTACCAATTTAACAGTTGATTAATCACCATGCATTTACATGATATTGATTGTGATAAAAAAAAAATGGTAAATTTATTGGTCGGAAAAACAACAAACCAGAAATATGTACAAAAAAGCTTTTCATTAAAAATGTTTTATAAGTCGTTTATTAATAAAATATTTATTAAAAAGCAACTCTTATTATTTTATGGATGAGTACAATCATTTTTCCATTAATCATGAAATATTTACTTTAAAACATTATTAAACAAAATATCATTTAGTTTTGAAAAGGTTTAAAAAATAAAAGTGGTTTAGTTCTGAAATGGAACAAAAATACAATATTTAAACTTTTTTTAAATTCTAATAACTTCAAAATCTATATATAATTCAAAAGAAATTTTTTTCCCTAAATTAAATATTCAATTTTGAAATAGAGACATAATTAATTAAATTATATTCACATTTAATAAAGATGTTAGTATTAAAATGTTAATCTAAATAAAACAAAGGACATAAATAGAAAAATATTGTACAGAAAAATTTAATGGTGTATTACACAATAAACAAATTGGAAATTGATGCTAGTAACTGCAAAAAATGTTGGGATTTGAGATAAATAATTTAAAAATTGACAAGAATTGGCTAGATGACACATAATTAAACAGAACCTTTATCTTAAAATGATTTAAACTACTGTTTCAAAGAGACAACATTCGAGATACCCTTAAATTATTTTAATTTGTATAAACACAACATGCAACATCAATATAAAAATGACAAATTTGATTGCAATTAATTTTCATAAATATAAAGGACATAAAATATTACTTCTCTGGATGGTTTTATATCCATTATGTTATCATTTCTGGTAAAATCTGTTAGTTCGGTAAGAGCAACTCCGCTGCGATATTTTGGTTCTTGTTTCGGCGGATTAAAATAATTGTATAATCCAGCTCCAACACCTACAGCTGCAAGACCTAACAAAAGTTTTCGACCAAATGTTTTTTTAGGAGGAGCAGAATCTAACACAGAACACCATCTTTTTTGAAAAATAATAGACGATTTCTGCCTTTCCTTGTGAATTAAGATATTGACTATCTGAGATGTGCTGAAAATTCTAAGACGTGAAGCCATTATACTTATTTAAATATTTCTTTTAACTTTTGAAGAATTAGTACTAGACTTTTCAAGATCTCTCAACTACACTTTTTCTTTAATTTCAAAATTAACATTTAGGAGTAAATAAAGGAATTCGCACCATCGCCGCTTTAATTTTATTTGTATTTTGTTTACAATCACTTACGTTATGCAACAGATGAACACGGTCATGAGTTAAAAAACAATAATAGTAGTTCGAATAAAAAGTTAAATATATGACTTAAATTTTTAATGTCAGCAAATTTTTACTTAAAATAAAAAATTCGAATGCATAAATTTTTAAAAATATGTAAAAAGTAAAAAGTAAAGAAATATTGTAGTTTTCTGTATCCCACTTGTGCTTAACTCATAACCGCCATAAAATTTTAAAATTAAAGTCTGTCAGCAGTTGTGTGTATGGTATGAAACCTTTCTTAAAATGTGACAGAAAATGAGGTTCTAGCAGTGAAACCTAACATGTGTATTTCGGAAATTCAGCTGTTCTGAATGTAGTGTGATTATTTACTTACTGTTTGATGCTCTTGATTCTATAAACAAGTAAGTACTTTTATTTATTATTTATGAAAAAGCGCATGTAATTGGTATTTTCGTGTGCGGAATATTTATAGTATGGCTGTTTAATTTTATTTAAGATTCATATTTTCATAGTTTTCTCTTGTACCTTGGATCATATCTTCATTGTAAACTTTACCTTCAAAACAACAAATTGTTAAAAAGTTTTCTGTACCCTAGTCAGATTTCAGTAGTAATATTTAATATTTGTTTTCATTCATTCTTGTAACTAATTGATATGTTTTCTTATTTATAAAAATCCGTTGCTTAAATCGTATCAAAAAAATTTTGTTTTAATTCATGATGAATTTTATGGTAATGCTTAAATCTTTTCAGTCTTTTACATATTTTATAATATTTTCCGAATTGCGGCAGTATAATAATGGGAGGAGAGGGATATCTTGAAAAGAATAAGTAATTTGTTATAATTCTATCATTTGTACTCGTTCAAAATTAAATTTTTCGTGTTTATAAAATTCCTTTCCAGTAGGAATTTAAATAGTAATCCATGTGTTTAATTATCCATGTGTATTTTTACTATATTTTGCTTTTGGTATAATAGTACTATATAAAAATATTAGAGGTGATCTAAGAAAATTGTTATAAACTAAGCTACAATAATAATGTAAAATCAGGGAAGACATTTAAATGAAAAAATACGGATTACTTGCATGTTATAATGGGTTTGTTTATAAATGTATTTTCTCGGTAAATGCTTACTGATAATTTGAAATTTTCACAATTATTTAAGTGCAGTAAAAAATATCTAATTTTCTAGTTTTTACGTATTTGTTTTCTTTTGATCATTCTTTAAAATATTTCTTATGAATATTAGCTAGATTTTTATGTAAACCTAAAATTATGAAATATTTAAAACATAGAATGTCCAAAGTAAAGTCTCACTGTTTCTGACATTTATTATTTTAATTCTCAATAACAATGTGTATGAAATAAACATTGTAAAAAGTTAACATTGTATAAAGTAAACATTGATAATGTTTGTCTAGTTTTTAGGATTGGTCATAACTTAAACAATTAACTCAAACACTTTATTTTTTTTAAAAAGAAAAGAGTGTTTTGATGGGGGAAATTAATCAGTGTTGTTAAACAATCATTCTTTTGATGATATATCTAAAAAAATTAGTTTAGAATGAGATTTTGCTAGAAATGATTTATCTAAATATAAAAATTTGATTACCATATGTACCCATATTTAATGTATATATTATGATTTTCAGATATTAATTGTAGTCATATATTTAAGGAAATTGGTACTTTTCTCTTTCACCAGTGCAAATCTCATCAAGCGGGCTTTATTGGCGACAACACACAATAAACACAAAAAAATGTTCATAAATGTTGGTTCTCATTAGTTTTTCATCCATTTTCAATGCATTATGAGAAGGACATTACTGATAAGAAAAGACAATGGCTTGTTTTGAAAATGTTATAGTAAAAGGTTATTAGTGGGAGTATTCCTTTTGACATTGATTTATCATTTTTGGTGACTTAATTGCCTGTTCCATCGAAACAGAAAAGTCCCAGAAAATCAAATAAAATAATGCTTTTTTGAGAAACGTCCAAAAATTTTATTCTTAGAAAAGGAATGTAATTTCATAATTTGATCATTAAATGCTGGAGTATCAGGTCTGATTTAGATTTATAGATTTTTTTTATATTTGAATATAAATGTCAACACAGTCAAATTTGCACCAGGTGAATCAGACATTATATAGCTACTAGATAGTAACATAAAGAGATTCTTGCTTTTGTGAAAAAAAATCAGTGAAATTTTGATGGGGAAAAAGGGACAATTCGTGTGGTACAAATTTAGCTGCAGTGAGGTTACTTAATAAGTATTGATTTACATACTTTTATCTCTATTATCAAATCAATATTTCTAGGTGAAAATACTTTTTTTGCTCGATTTGTATCTTGTTGCAAACATATTACTTAGTTTTTTTAGAACATGAATGGCATGCATTAATATTGCAGTTGAGAAATAGTTTAACCACATGCATTCATATTTGATGGATCCTTTTAATATGTATTCTATTTTCTTGAGAGATCAGTGCCGTAACAGAACATTTGCCCCCCCCCCCTGAAAAGTCAGGTTTTGGGTCCCCAAATTGGATTTTACAAAGGGTGGGCACTTGGCGGCAGTCAGACTTTGGGCCCCTTAGAACCATTCTCCCCGCGATGCGGGGGTGTACGTTACGCCACTGGAGAAAATGCTGAAGTCAATGAGCGTATCTTGCTATAAACTTCTGTGTTTTAAAAGATAAAGATTAATGTCATTAATCTCATTAGTGATTAGTGTCACCACAGCCAAACTGGCACCCCTGATTCTACTAAAATCTGACTGATTTTTTTTTATATTAAGCATGTTAGAATCTTTTTGTTATTTTTATATCATGCCGTGCTTCAAGTGGCACCAATTTGGCTGCGGTATCGCTAATACGCAAGTATCGATTAATGTCTGTTACAAATGTCTTAAGGATATTTTGCCATTCATGAAAGATCTAAATGACAGGATAAATAACCGGTAAAATTGTTAGATTAAAAACTGACAAATTAAGCCATTCTGTTACATTGTTTGGAAGGAACATTCATTTGAAGAAAATATATAGTTGATAATTTTTTGTTTGAATAAGTTGTGTATGATTTTTTTTATACTTAAATATTAGTCCACTGACTATTTTCGCCATATGACAAAATGACCAACAAATGCCATGATATGCAGATAATGAGAAAATGCTGTACTTGCATATTATTGCAACATTATATGAAACAAAGTACCTGGTTGCCAATTCAGTGCATACGACACATAGGAAATCAGGGTTGCCAACTTGGCAAGTTATTAATAGAGTTGGCAATTGTTGCGATAGTGCATAATTACTGAAAATGCTTCCAGTCATGCTTGAACACAATCCTGTGTATGAGTTGTCTTACTTTTCTGCTCGTGTTTATGTGAAAAATATTTTGAATTTTTCTTCTAAGGAAGAGAACGTAGTGGAATATTTACAAAGCTATAGGATTATTCCATCAAAGAAAGAATGTGTTAAAGACCACAATATATCTGTTGATAAACGGACAAGCAGTCGTCTAAGCTATGTTGTTAAATATTTTGTTTATCTGAAGTTCATCAGGATTGTTTTTTTATTAAAATGAAATTTAAACAATAAAATGTAATTTAAATTTGGTTACTTATAGAAATAAATGTTGACAGAAATTCCTCTGTCTCCTCCAATTTATTGATAGTAGATAATACATAAATGCCAGGTTTTTTAAAAAAAAAAAATCTTGTAATTTCTGGGTGATTTTTTTTAATGAAGACTGTTATCATATAAAAGGGGAAGAGGGGATATATATATACTTATCTTGTGATGACATATTTCTCAGTAGGGATTTTATAATTAATGCATCAATGTAAAATGTATGAATTTACTGAGATAATTCTTTATTTTATGTTAGCAGATGATGACTAAAGCTTCTCAGCATGTAGAATATGTTGACAGCATTAAGAGTGTTGGGAATTATCAATTTATGTTTATAAAATTATTTTCTGATATGGCATGAAAAGTTATTGGAGTTGCAAGTTGTTTTATAATAATATTTCTTCATATAAGAATTTAAAAAAAAAAAACTGTTAGGAATTGTGAAAACTGGGGCTCTTATTTGTGGAAGATTAATGAAGAGGTTAACTTGTTTAATTTTTAACCCATTACCTGCTGCAATTCAGAAATACAAATAAATAATTGTATAATGATATTTATATCTGACAAATGTATCCCGGAAAATAAGGACAGTAATTCTAACATTAAATATTTTTCATTTCTGATATCAGATAGGAAACTTAATTTGGGCTATTGTACTGTAGTACTTGGATGTTTATATTTGTGACGTAAAAATCATACTTGGATCTAGGGATCTTGTAGATTTTTACGATTCTTCTTTTTGGTGTATGTAGTTATGTATATTAAAAAGGGGATTGTGGGAATTTTTCTCCCTATATATCATTTTAAAGTTTTTAAGCTTTTAGTTTAAGCATATCTGAAATATAAAAATTTATAGATTTTGCCTGTCTACTCTGTTAATTATTCATTAATGGTTGTTAGGCAATCTCAGATTGTCAAGATAGTGAAAATTTTAAACTAGTTTGTAAAATTACTCATTCATGTCTTCTGTCACTATCAATCCCCCCCCCCCTTTTGTCGTAGTCAGTTAAAGATTGGAGAATTTGCACCATGTATAAAATATTACAAATGAATTATTTAATCTCTTGTTATTAATGGGTAATTTTGGCAAATTAAAATTACTTGAATTGTCCAAAAATTATAAAAAAATTACATTTTTTTACTTGATTGTTTTAATTCCACCAAACATGTTTTTGAAAGAAAAGAATGTATGTGCCTTATTAAAGTGCTTGGAAAACCAGCAATATTTTATGTTTGATTTAAATTATTTTTAATACTTTGACCGATCTATATTTTATTATTTACTATTGCATCATTCTCCTCCCCCCTCCCTCCCCTCTAATTTTTCTGAGACAAAATGTTCTCAAAAGTTACTAAAATAAATTTATTTCTGAGAGAGTTTAAAAATAAAGAAATAATTTTTAAGTTTAAATATTTTGTTTGAATGATAGTGATGGATCTTAAAAGTTATTATAAATGCTACCCCCCCCCCACACACACATACAGATTGATCTAAATTTAATGGTAAGCTTCAATTTAATTAACTGTAGTATTAAATTATATGAAAGTGTTAATATATGTGTAGAATTTTTTATTTTCATTGTTTTGTGTGTGTGTGCATACAACTCAAATATTTTAAATTTTAAGTTTCTTGTATTATTTTCTGTTTTACTTTATAAGTTTTATGATTATTTTCAAATTTATTAATGAATATTATATTGAAGAATTTTTTCTTCTTATATAGTTTTTGTTGAGTGATTTTAAATTTTCTGTGATGGTACTTTTTTCACTTTGGAAGGATATGAAATCCATATAAAGTATCATAGCTGTTGAATTATTTTGAAATCTCGAATTTTAAATATTCGCTTTTTTTTTATACTGTAAATATAAGCTTTATGTTTAACTTGCACGAGTTATACTTTGAATCGTTTTATGCAGGTAACTGTAACATTATTGATTTCTCATTTTTTATAGTTTTTGGTGTCCTTATGAAAATCAACCCATTAAAAATTATTTCTTATGAAAGATTCGGATGTATCTGACAGTTATGAAAACTGTTGTATTTAACCAACAATTTTGCAACATTTTATTTTATTATAAAACTGTCTGGGTTTTTTTTTTATGTATTTGTAGTTAAATTAAAGCTTTCAGGGCTTTAATTATATAAAAAAGGACCAATTTTTTAACGTAATATTTGCAATATTCCAAATGAATAAATAAAATCCTTACATTGTTTAGTATTAGCTTCAAACAAGAATCCAATCGATTTTTCCGCCAGCTTCCAATTTAGATCAATTTAACCTTTCCAGTCTAAAAAGAAAAGCTGTGTAGAAAATTCTAGCAATATAAATTGTATTTGTCTAAAAAAACTCAATTTAATTTCACCTAGTTGATCATTTACCTTTCCACCCGTGCCAGCAGCCAGCCAGACATATTTGAAATATTAAATTTGGGCTGTATGTAAATACTTACACACCAAGTGATTATGATTTATTCTGATATATGATTTATTGTCTGATCGTTAAAGTAAATTTTTAAAAATGTGTAGCCAATTTTATCCTTCCATTCGATTTTCTACGAGGATTCTCTCTTAGCATTAAGTTTTAGAAGAAAAAAAGAGGCGGGGTAGGGGTCTGAACTAATCTAGCAAATGGCACGGAATCGCCGTCGTGGATATGTAATGGCAGAGGGCCCTTAAAATTTTAATGCACGCATCTGAATGACGTAAATTCTATTTATAATTCAGTGAAGGCAACGTGACATGTGAATGTGATTTGAACTTTTTATTATTTTTAATTTATAATATTTGACTGAATTTCTTAGGAGAGGGGTGGGCAACTTATTTTGGCTCGCAGGTCACATTGTGGGATCGGAAATACCGGAGTTCCGCACCTTTTAAAAATGATTGCATTTGTGGCGGTGGTACCTATATAAGCCAGTAACAGTCTCCGTACTGAAGTGATCATTTTGGTCCAGTGGTTTGGTACGTGCTTACGAATCGGAAGGTACCGAGTTCGATCCTCCTCATTGACGCTGAACAAATAAAAAAACGCAACCTTCGCGCAGCTGTCGTGGCGCCATCTAACCGCCGCAAAAGCAACCAAAAGCCGTCAGACACACATGACTGCCGCAAAAATAAGCCTTCAGACCCAAATGACGCAACAGCAACAACTCACACGCTTGCCATAAGAACGATATTGTAAGTTCGCCTACCGATTTACTGGTAAGGTAGTGTGTGTAGCGGTGGGACCTATATAAGCCAGTAACAGCCTCCGGATGGAAGTGATCATTTTGGTCCAGTGGTTCGGTACGTGCTTACGAATCAGAAGGTACCGAGTTCAATCCTCATATTCATTATGGAATACAATAAGTATAAATTGTGGCAGTTTTATTTAATTTTTTTAGTGCGCTAATTTCATATTGTCCATTGCTATTTAATTTTAGGGTACATTTACATCAATAAACTGATTCTGTAATATTTTTCTAAAATTTCTTTTTAAAATTAAGAATGAGATTGCTTGTTTAAATTTTCCTCACAGCCTGTAAGTTTATGTCAGCTATCTTCATGGAAGAAAAACGTTGCTCACAAATATGTGCCGACTAAAACATTCCCGGCAAATATCTTCATACATGAGAAATTTTTCCACTAACAGATTTGTGAAAGTCAGACCAATAGCATTAAACATTTTTTTCACGTTGTAATCTGACCAATTTAAAAGGTTCAAATTGTAGCTCCTCGGGTGATGTATCAATATCAGTAGCAAATGAGACAACAGAGAAAACTGACTTTTCTTAAAATCCGGAGATCTTCTTGTGGCTCGACTTCCAAACTCTGCAGATTATTTCTTTGTTGAAAAACTTTAAGGTGTTTTGTTTTCCTAATAGGGAAAAATAAAAGACTAATCTAGGATCGCACGCGGAAAAAAAAAATCTTGGTTCAAAGCGGATTTTCTGACTTTTGTGCGTGGGTGTGTGGCGGCCACGGTATCCGCTCATGGAGGCAAACTCCTGCCCGGCGGTGTTTCGGTTGAATTGTGGGTTTAAGTCCTGGTGTCCCTGAAGACCCACCTTTAGTCGCGTTAAATCTGTCGATACTCAAAGTCTTCATATTGGTATTGTTTGAAAATTAGGAGGGTGGGATACCAGCAAGGATGTCCAGTGGCGCACACAAGGGGCGTCCTAGGGGTCCGGACACCCCCAAATCCCTCGATTATGATAATCCTATATATATAACGTAACATTTAATTAAGTACTAGTAATTAACAATTTATCTTATTAATTATGAGTTCTATAATTTATTTTTTACTGTTTTTTAACAAAATCTACAAAATCAGAAGAATTAATTGTTGTTTTGAGGTATATTACGAGTTGGGGGACTTTCGACCACGGACTCCCCCCTAGAAAAATTTTTGTGTGCGCTACTGGGGATGTCTATAGACTTATAGAGGACAGAGACAACTTGAGATATTTTGAGACCTTGGGCCTCTATTTAAACGTAGACCCTTCCTGTGACCTTGAAATTAAACAGTGCGCTGCATGCATTGTCAAATGCTTGTACAAACGGTAATTTGAAACAAATAAATGTGCATAGCTCACAGTCTCGTAAACTTCGGAACAAACCAACTCGACCGATTGCAGCATTTCTACTAAATGATTTGGCTGATCGTTTATGATATTAGGCCTAGGCAAGGACGTCTTAAGACTTCTTGAGGCCTTAGGCCCTTTCACAAATGTAGGCCCCACCTATGACTTAAAAGTAGACAGCACATAGCGTACGTTGTCAAATGCTCATACAAACAATAACCCGAAACAAATGAATATGCATGACTTACAACCTCACAAACCGACTGCCGCCTTTTGACTGCATGAGTAATATTGTGTATGGTGGTAGGCCTGTACGTGGACGACGATTATCCTATGCAGCCAGCTGACATATCGTACGGGGAAATTCCAAGTTTTTCGGAGAATACAACCAGAAGTAACATTTGACCATTGAAATTATTCGAATTATCTTATTAAGGTTGAGTCGAGAAAACGAGACGAGGTCCTAATCCTGGGCCCAGTTGACCGATGCCTTAAGACGTTCCTGGCCTGTTCAACGGTCATCACATAATGGTCATGCCGCGGTTGCCAGTTGACATGTAGTTTGAAATTCCCTGTTTTTCGGAGAATATGATCTGGAATAATATTCGAACATTAAAATTAGTCAGAATATGATGTTGTTAAGGACGAGCCTGATCGAAACGAGGCCCCCACTTAGGATTTGGTGCATGTCTTAAAGTATCAAACTATTCTGAAATTGTAAATTTGGCCAAAAATTGACATTTTTTTAGGATTTTATTTTATGTCATCTTATTATTAGCTTTATAAAAAATACAAACTTTGTTATTTTCCGTTCATTAGAACAGACACTACAAGTGTTTTAGTAAAAGCAGATGCCATTACTTTAAGCAAGATGTCATACTTTAAAACGCGTTTTACTCGAAATGTGTTTGTTTTTTTAAATGCTCAAACGGGCCCAGCGATTGCTCAAAAACTTTTGAAAATAATTAAATCAAATTTTTTGTGTATATTCTGTATAACAGTAGAAGAGTTTTAACCTTCAGATTTATCAATCACTGTTTTATTACAAAATTTACAGTCCCTTATGTGAATATAATCACTGTTTTTTAAGCAGTTTCACATAACTAGGATAAAGTGCTCTAGTTTTGTAAAACTTATATTATCTCTTATTCTGAAGGTTACTTCAAAATAGAATAGCATAGCAACACATCAGATTTGAAAAATGAAAAATTTGTTCATAAACCTTTGGTGAGTGGCGTAACGTACACCCCCGCATTTCGGGGACCCAGGGGTCTAGGGGGCCTAAAGCATGACTGCCGCCTGGTACCTACCATTTTTAAAATCCTACTTGGGGCCCAAAACCTGACTCTGCAGGGGGCCAATTTTTTTTTCGTTACGCCACTGCTTTTGGTACAGAATGGGCTGCGTTTGTTATTTTTTGTCAATTTTGACCCACTTTTTCCTATTTCAGTAATAATAATTTCTTTTTCTCTTCTTAATTTTAGCATATTTTTCTTAAAATGTTCTAAACAAATCTAAAAACCACAAAAAAATCCCCATATATCCATATTTTTTTTTTTTTTGAAAAAAAGTTGTCGCAAGTAGTGGGATACCTTAAGACGCCCCTGGATACCAGTTTAGGGTGTCCTCCTCGTCACTTGAACAAAGTTAAAAATCACATTGCTCTAGTGTGACGTTAACAAAAAATAAAATCTGACAAAAAGATGACTAACATGCAGCTGGAAAAATGAGGACCGGATATCACCCCCCACACGTAGATTTTGAACGTATGGTCGGGACTTGACCTAACGGAAGTTCAGTTCTCCAAAGGCTTCAAATGGGCCCCCACCGGATCTGTTGTGATAGCAGGTGTTTTTTCTTTCCTCAGCCGCGTGTCTCGCAGAGAATTATTTCTGCCACAACCAATCCACTCCAAGAATGTTCTGGCACGTAATTTTTGTAGAGGTGTGACCAAATCCGTTGCCCTCTGAAACTTATTGGGACATATTTCGAGACATGTACGAAAGCGATTAGTACAAAAACTGCAATATTAATTTGCATTTTAAATTTAAGTGCAACAAGCGCAGTTAATGTTTTTCTGAAAGCACTATTTTAAGTATTTACTATTATAATTTAGACTGTAGTAGTTGAATTAAAAGTTTCTCTAAATGTTACCTATCCAAAATCTTGGTGGAATATTTTTACTAACATTTGATTTACAAGCAATTGTAAAAAGGCGTAGAAGGGCATTCTGATTACTGATGGGTTATACCTCTAATGAAATTATAATGTTAACCTTTTTTTATAGTAGCAGTTTTCTTCTCGCTTTTTTTTAAATCTTGAAATAGCTTTAAATTTCTGTGAACTCTGCGTCAGCGTTCTTTGAGGTTTTAAAAATTAGTTTCATATTGGGTTTTCATTACCAATTAATAAAATGGCAATATCATTGCCAATTGATATAACTGATGTAAAATTTTTCTCTATTTAATACTTATTATAGATGTTTGCATCAATTAGTAAGTAACATCCCACATTCTAAAAATGTAAATACATAATATTATTTAACTATACAATAAATTGGCTATCGGTACTTATGCACTAAAATCAGTTACAACTATGTAATTATACAAGTAATTTTTATTTATTCATATTTAGGAGTGGTAGTCAGCGGCGTAACGTACGCACCCGCATCGCGTGGGGGGGTCCAAAAACTAATGTTATAATGTTATGGTTTTGCAATCCTTTGTTGCCCAAAACCTGACTTTGCAGGGGGCCACTCGCCTTCGAAAGTCCCATTCTCGTATCATACCCCCAATACGGCGTCCAACATATTCCTTTGATTTTGTCGATTTTCAGGAACAAAAAACAGTAAAAAAATTATTTATTGAATAAATAATTAGCATTAATTAATAAAATAAATAATAAAAACAAATTCTTAATTAAAAATTACGTAATTTATTCATAAAATTATAATCAATTGGGGTGAAATTCAAGAGCTATGGGGGTCCGGATTCGAAAACCCCACCCCCTCCTCATTGTGTGCGCCACTGTTCGGACCCCGATTTAACAAATTTCGTGGTTTAATGAATTTTTTCTTTTCTCCTATTAAAATGGAGGCAAAAACCCCTATTAAACGAATAATAAACCCCAAATTTACAAATTGTTTTAACAACCGGAAAAAAATTAATTAGTTTATAAAAGAAAAAATTTATTAGTTTTTTATTACGTTAGGAAAAAAAATTGGATTTCTTTTCAAATGACATCCTTTTTGCACGAAACAAAGACTTTTCTTCTGAGTTACAAATTTTGACGGCGAAGGGTGCAACCCATTATTTTCGACTTCACAGATGTAGATGTGTCATGAATGAAACCTACCGCGTGAGTTTTGAATCGGACAGGGAATTCCTTCACCTCATCCCACTCCACAACGCAGGGGATTTCTGAAAGGTCTTACCATTTGATCTCTTGATAGAAATGAGGTTTATTATACGTACGGTTTTGCAGAAAATTTTATTTTGAAAATTTTTTAAGCTCGGCAGATTGTTGGTAACAAATACGTTGCGATTTTTATGCAAAAATTGATAATTAAACTCCTATCAAAACTGTTGCATTTTCTATAATAATTCTTTACATTGTTTGGGGAAACTATGAAAACATGCCTCATGCATAAGGATGTGACGACGCAGTATTTTCTTCTCTACATAAAGTCGAAAACTAAAAAGATCAAACATCTATTAGTCATTATTTTAAAATTTACCATTAACTTGTGCGTAATAATTCGCCAATAGTATTTT
This sequence comes from Trichonephila clavata, assembly GCA_019973975.1. Lineage (NCBI taxonomy): Eukaryota > Metazoa > Arthropoda > Arachnida > Araneae > Nephilidae > Trichonephila > Trichonephila clavata. The sequence goes on along the minus strand of BMAO01012572.1, from coordinate 133,821 downwards.
TATATACTGAATAAAAAATGTGTTATTTCTAACTATGGATATTTGTTGTGTTGATAATTGTTATCGAATTTCAGAAAAGTGCCAAAAAATTTAATTTTGTTTTGGACTTCGATATTGCGAATGTGGCCGCGGTAGCCAAGTGGTCAAGGTATCGGATCATGGCTAGCGTGTCATGAGTTCGAGCCCAGTATCACTGAAGACCCGCCGTGTAGGGGAGCGATGCACATAAAATATGTCGAGAACTCAAACGTCCTCCCGTTGGTGTGGTGTGGTAGTTGGGAGAGGGGGGTGCCAGCTCAGGTGTCATCCGCGTCACTTGTACATGGTTCAAAATTTCGCTGTCCGTTGCCAAAAGCCCTCGTGTCTGGACAGTGCGACGTTAATATTCACTCACTCGATATTACGATAACCCCGATTTAACGAATAAATGTTTGGTCCCAATGAATTTGTTAAATCAGGGTCCGACTGTACTTTTCATGAACTTATATGAAAATTTGGATGTTTTTGTGCCTAAAAATGTGTTCTATTTTTTTTTAAATAGAAAATGTTCTGTTTTTATGTAATAATCCAATATTTCAGACTTATTTGAGCACTCTGTTTTATACACTACTCCATTTCTGTGTGTATCAACCCATTTTTCCTCTTATAAAATTCCTTTAATTTATCTCTTACAGAGTTAAATGCAAAACATAATAATTTTTGCTTTATATATTTATTTATTGTAGGCAGCTAAATTTCAAGAACGTAATATGATAAAAGAACATACCTGTTATAATCACCCATATTAAAATAATTCTTCGATCATTTTTCATCAATTAAATGTTCCGTGCGGACACTGTTCCATATTAGCGTTTGCTAATGTATGAAGAATGCCCCTGTAAAACGTACTTCACTCAATATTTCCTTGCGATGCAGAGAAAGATCATAGTAGTACTTTAAATACGGTATTTTCATTTTTATTATCAGAATGTATTTCTTTTAAATTATTTTAATATTGTTTTCATTACGTTTAAAGTCACATGATTATACTTTTTCTTGTCTTTTTTTTTTTTGAAGTATGTTTCATTTTTAGAGATATTTCAATGTTACCAGCTTAAAATAATTCTTATTTATATACGCGATATTTTTTCTGGTTACAGTTCAATTTGGACATTTTCCAAATTAGCGGCAATGCAGTTCGAAGAAGCGAAAAACATTCCTAATCAGAATTAAAGGAAACCGGGGGGGGGGGGGATTAAAAATTTCATGAGTGTTATGCTAATTTTATAATTTAAGTGATATATTTGGAAACATAATTCTCTTTTCGATTTTAACTCTGAAATATTTTCAAAGCTTAATACATCTCTTATTTAAACAAATTCAATTACATTATTTCTTATTCTCAAAATTTACTTTGTTTTAGTTTCGTATTTTTTATCGAAGGAAACGCTATTGTGCAACCTTGAAATGGAGTAAACAACACCGAAAAGGCGAGGTGCTGCAATTGATCAACCCACATTGGGAAACTCTTTTTTCAATAAATACGTTTCACATACAGTGATAATGATGAAACTACCCACACGGACTCTTGTTTCAAATATTCAGTGGAATGCGGACCGAACTACTGCGCAATTGTATTTTATCTGGCAAAGAATGTCAAAACAAAGTACAAAAATATTTCTTGCCTTATAAGACGTCCTTGCGTATTTGCAAATAATAGGGTTGAAGAATACGTGGTAATCAAACCGGAAGAAGTATTGCTTTCATAACAGCGCTATTCAGGTTCCACTTCTTTTTTGTAAAGTTGACTGTTTAATCGATCACTAGGAGTAACTTAGTATTTACGTATCATTCTTATTACAATAGAGCGTCGTTTATCCGAATGAATTGGGACTGGACACCGTTTGGATAACCGAAAACCGAATGCGATCCATGCAGTATATGATACTGGACACTGTACAAATATTGACAAATCATCACATGCGGGAAACGTTCTTGAAGAAAAAGCCAAATAGGTGCAAAATGTCGCAATTCGACCATTATTGTGGAAAATAATCACTTATTTTTCGCTGTACCATTGTACACCTTCGTTTTTTCACTCAAAGGTCTCTTATTCTCTTCAGCAGCAGTAGTTGAGTAGGACAGCACTCTAATTGTTGTTCATAGCTGTCTCTAACGCAGAAACACGTCAGCATTTGATGGACCCTTTCTACTTTCGCTGTTGTTGTCCTCTTCTTCATCCGTTTCATCGTCGACAGGGTCGGATTCTTGTTGCACGGAAGTCACTATCTCGTCATTATTTAGCATTTGAAATCCGCAGTCTTCTGCATCGCATGCCATCCAGGTTCCTACATCAACAAAACTCAACAAAAGAGCGCATATACACCCCTTCACTTGGAAAAAACTGACCTAATATTCCGCGCAGATGTTTACCAAGTCACACAACTGAAATTTCCCGAATATCCCTCACCTTGGGTTTTTACGTCACTTTTGGCGTCACAGGGAACAAATATTGAGCATTGCACTGTTCGAAAACATATCCAGACTTTGGCTCGGATATTTGACGCTCTGGATAATAAACGTTCGGACAAACGATGTTCTACTGTAATAGCATTATTAGTGGAGGCAGGAACCTTGAACTGCGTTTTAAAGCATACTTCGGTCATCCAGACGACTTTAAATAATGAATGAATGAATATAGAGCTGTCATCGTGTTGAGGTGGCTGCGATAACCTAGTGGTTATGGTGACAAACTCGTGGCCGGCGTGTCTTAAGTTCGAGCCCTAGTACCACGGAAGACCCTTTTTGTAGACGGGCTGATGAATGTTAAATCTGTCGAGTTAGTCCTCTCGTTGACTTGGTATGGTAGTTTGAAGAGGGAGTGGCAGCTCAGGTGTCGTCCTCATCATTTAACCGAGGTTCAATGTTACAAAATCCGACGCAAATAGCCTTTTTTCTTTTTCTTAACAGTTTGACGTTATTAAACAATTTACTCCAAGCCGTTGAGGGCCGTGGTATTGAAATGATTATAATGAGCATTGCTAATCTCGGGCTGGAGTCCTTATTCTGCATTCGACCCATCGCGTGGAATAAGGGATGCTACTGAACATTAAACAAAATGGGACTCTTGTTTGAGTTTGAAATTCACTTCCGTGGAACGTTCAGACCGCGGTAGCCAAATGGTAATATTCACGCATCATGATAGGCATTGTAGAATCGCGGGTGAGTGAGTGAGTGATTTTGGGGTTTATTGGCGCAAGAGCCGATTTCGGCTATACTGCGCCAAACATTTGTTTTAATATCTGTGGTCTAGACGGGAAGAGAAAGAAAGAATGAATTGAATGACAAGAAAGAGGGTCGAAAATAGAGAAGGATCACTAGGGTACCCCGGGTTCGGAAAGCCCTTGTTTTCCAAAGACAGTAAACCCCTTGGGAAAAGAAAAATATCACTAGGGCATCTTGGGATTGTGACACCCGTACTCACCTAAGGAAGGTGAGCCCCCTGAGGGGAGTAGAATCGCGGGTTAGGAACTTGTGCCACCTTAGTACCAAGATACGCCTTGTAGAAGCCGCAGTAGCCTAGTGGTCAAGGTATCGGACTAGTGGCTGGCGTGTTATGAGTTCGAGCCTAGTTCCGCTGAAGACCCACCATACGGAGGAGGCCGATGCGCGTTAAGTATGTCGAGGCTCAAATGTCCTCACGTTGATGTGGTGGGGAAGTTAGGAAAGGGAGTACCGAAATTCGGGTGTCGTCCTCGTCACTTAACCATGTTTCAAAATTACGAGGTCCGTTGCCAAAGCACTCGTGTTGCTGAATAAAGCGACGTTAATTTGAAGGGGGGGGGGGAGACCTGCCTTGTAGAGGTCATGTTTAATCTGCCGAGGGTCAGAGTTCTCTCTTTGGCGTGAAAGTTAGGAGAGTAGGCTGCCTGCTCATATGTCATCCTCGTCTCGACTGTGGCTCAAAATTACGAGGTCCGTCGCCTGTAGCCCTAGGATTGCTTAAAAGGGGACGTTAATAAACACTCACTCCATTTCCGTTTCACCTTAATATGAAAGTTATAATTTTACATTCATCTGCCCCTTAGAAGGTCGAGACTCGAAGACGCGGTTATTTGGTTACCGAGATCATTATTTTACCAATAGGGTTACTTAAGCTTGTGACGGATCTATACGCGGTTTCACTAATATCTTATCTCTTTAAACAAACTATTTAATTCAACGAACTTTCATCGAGTAAGCGAACGTGATTTATGTAAATGAGGTATATTATATAAATTCGGTTTTTGCGAGTTGGCAGAAAAAGAAACAAAGGAAGGAAGGAAGTGATTTGTTGAGACGCTGAAGTTAATGCGTTAGATGTGTACAAATAGGAGTTTAACGGAAGTTTGAAAATTAGTTGTTAGTTGAAAATTGAAAAGCAGTGGAATTAATTAAAGATTACTGAGCGGGGAGCCATCGTCATTTGATCAAGCCGAAGAGAGTGCCTGCAAAGTTCCAGTGTAGGATCCGATGCATTAAAGGTTCAGGTACTGTGCACTTGATTAAGTAGAAGCTAGTTATTAGTGTGCGACGTAGTTATATTTGAGCGTATTTAAGTTACATTGAGGGTCTGTAGTAGTATCCCCGTGTTATAGAATCTCACCTCCGCACTCTGCTATAATTCATATACCTTAATTAGAATTGTATTGTGTCTGTTTGATAATTGTTAATAAGAATTAATAAATCAAATTAGATTGGAAATGTCTGTGGATTATTCAGTTCCTCCTACACATGTAGCCGGGTTTTCAGGTAGACAAGAGGGTTCGGATGTAAGGGGTAACCGAACGGTACCACAAGTTCATTTGCTAATTCAAAACAAGGAATTGTTGCTTTGTCGTTGGAAAAAAAATTAATTGGGAAGGAAAAAGAGAATCTGGAAATACTTGCGAAAACACAGCTGCAATATCCCAAGGAAAATGTTCAGATGATTCAATTGTCAAATCTAAAGTGAGATCGAGGAAAAAATGTTTATTATGCCGGAATATAGCAGCTGGATTTTATAGTTGATTATGTGAATCGCAGGATTTACGGTTGAAAGACGTAATTAGTTTTTCACACTTTGCTTCGTCAGTGAGTCTTACTTCCTGAAAACTTGTTTATTTTCATACACGTGTTTGTAGAGGATGTCGTTTGGAATTAATATTTTGGCGTGAAATAGTTAATATTACTTAGAACAAGGTGACAAGGGAAAAAAATTAATTAGTGCATCTTACGTATTTAATTTCTCTACTACAATTCTTTGTAATTGAAGTTCTGACTTAAATTATACAAATAAATGAATGCTTCTGTGAAAAAAGGCTTCAAAAGTTTTAATTTATTGATAAAATCTAATCTAATATTGGCGTAGCGTACACCCCCCGCAATCCCTACATATCGGAGGGGCCCAAAGCCTTTTTTTACAATCGTTTGTAAGATCTGGCTCGGGGCCCAAAACTTTGCAGGGGGGCCTAATATTCTCCGTTACGCCACTGAATCTAGTAGAATATTGAAGAGTAGCAGTAGGCCTGATTCTCATAACCTAAAGAAAAATTTCCCCTCCTCGTTTTCATTTTGGCATTAATAAAAATGTATGTGATAAAGTTTCAGATATTGATTCCGTGACTTAGTAGAATCAAAACATCTTGAACATAAGGCATAGGTGAGAAATTTGATACAATTTGAAAATTTATGCATTTAAATAAAGAACAATATAAATGTAAGTTTCAAAGGTTACTGGTGATCATAACTTACAGGCTAAATTCGTGTGATATTATGACGTCACATAAATGTATTCACATCTTTTCAGCCACATCAGTTCATGTACTTCAGTGTTGCCAACTATTACTTTTTACAGAAACTTTCTTTTAAAAAAGTATGTATTCGTCAACACTAACATAGGTTTTTAAAAATGTACTTTTTGATTCAAGTATATATGATAATTTTTTTTTTTTTAAATTTAGGAAAATGCTTTATGAAAAATCTTAGTATTTGCATATCTTTACTCAATTATCCAACTTGAAATTGTGTTAAAATTCTACAAGTAGAACAATAAATATAAGTCTAATGTCAGTTTTGAATTCGATGTTTACCGCATGATTGCATTTTTCATGTAGCTGTCATTAATTTAGTCTATTGTATATTTCAGATGATAGAACAACATTTTAATGAAAAACGTGTGCCGAAATATTGGCCACTCGAGGGCGCTACTGTGCGCACCTCAGTATTTGAAATGTAAATATTGTTAGTGTGTAATTTGTTTTGTAGAATGTAGGCCGCATGACGGCAAGTTCAGTCATATTAAATATTACTATATTCAAAATTGTGTCTTCGTTGAGTAATATGGACTGATCAATTTCTATGGATACTGCACACTCATTCGTTTCATTCGCTAAGAACATTTCGTTTAGGTTCTTAATTCTTTACAACATGAACATTTCTGGACATTTTACCCGATCTCGACTCAGTTTTCTTACTGTTAACGTTCGTAAAAGAACGATTGTAACTTGTCATTTGTCGAACTGGTACCGAGATAGTGTAAGTGTGAGAGGGTCGGAAGGAAGATTAGCCTTAGTCAATATAAATTTTGTTTATCAACAATTCTCAACGAGAACACCAATTCAACAATTCTAACTAAGAAATGCACCGATTACTAAATATGTGAAGCAATCACGGGGTAGACGAGATACTAGGAGAATTAACAGTAAATTGGATCACTTACGTCGAAACTATACACCTTCTATTTCAATTCGTTCAAATCTAAATTTAACGCTTAATTTTTTGACCAAATCGTCAATTATAATATTTATCAATTAAGGGGACATGGTACGATTTACGCAAATTTTTTTAATTTAAGAACTTTCAAAAAAATTTTGGTTGCTTCCAATGTGTGTGTACTATGTAAAACAAATTTTGGGCTCAAAATTTCATAAAAAGCTAGCAATTTAATTTTTTAAGGAAAAAAACTTAAAATTTGTGAAGTGATTTTAAAATTTGTGAAGTGATTTTTCCTACAAAAATTATGAAGTTTGATTTATAAGTACGTCACACTATGTATAACAAAAGTTGTTATGGGTTTTGCGATAACATAATTGGAATTTGTACAATACTTCTTTTTATGAATGCTTATTGAAAATTCATCAAAAAATGTATAAATTCTGAGTTCAATTATTTTTATAAAAAGTATTTCTTTGATTTAAAAATGTATACCAACTTTTGTTACATGTAAAAAATAGGTAAAAAAATTAAAATTCCAATTGTAGCAATTGGTAAAAAAAATTCAAAGCATTAGGCACAATAGAAAAAAAGCCTTAGTATTTTAAATGAAGACAAACCAGTTATTTTATCTTTCTGAGGTAAGTTTAAAGTTTTGATTTGCCATAGGGATGGGGATAAAAACGAACGCAAAAGCTATTATAATTCTGCGTTTTTTAAGTTTAGAGCTTTCAAATTTTGCGAGGTTATAGAAAAGTATACAAAGATTATTTTAACTAAAAAAATTAGATTTGATTTTTTGACCGATTTTTGTTAATTGAATCGTACTTAAGTAACGAAGTTCACTTGCCAGGCTTCACGCTAATCAATCACTGCTATCCGCAGCAGTCTATATAACCTCTCTCTACACTAACTCGAAAGTTTAATCTTTATGTAGAAGACTTAATTGAAATACTCACATCTTCTAAGGAAGGCTTTCAATAGATTAAATTTTAAAGGCCCATTTTCCCCCATAGGACTGTTACTAAGAAGAACCCGAATAGACCCTTGGTACTATAGTAGTCTATAACAATTGTTATTGTTATACTTAATCTGTGGTTTTTACTAAAACATGGTATTACTGTATTTCTAGCAAATGTACACTTTTTAAAGACATTTAATATTTATTTATCCATCATGATAAATGGCAAGAAAGGAAAATTGAGTGAAGAAATTAAAGCAATAGAACACCGGAATATTGAGAGATTCCCCCCCCCCCTTCACTTCTGTGAACAATAAAATTGTGTATTTGTTGTGTAGTACGGTTTTAAAAACGTTGAATGTAAACAAATACATAAAGAACATCATAAATTTAGAAGGTTGAATCTCTCTACATCCTGTACTTCAAAAGTTGAAAAATGAAAAACATCCTCAGAGTTGTCTTTTAGTGCTTTTGCCACCTCCTTTGCTTCTGCTTAATAAATGTGGCTTCTAACAGTGAAAAGGTTCCCCACCTTTGGTATGAAGAAAAGTTTGTTTTTCTTTTATTTAGAGCAGAGGTCTTAAACCTGGTTTCCTTGGAATTTTGACAGGAGTTCTGCTAGTGCTAAGGAAAACAGATGCTTTAGAAAACTTTAAAAAAAAAGCCATTAGAGCTATCTTATCACTCATTATCTTCCTAAGATGTTTGTATTGTGATAAAATAAAGATACAGTACTAATTTTGTAAATTTGAGTTGGGTAAAGCTTTGATATCCTATTTTTTCTGCTCTTTGATCAAGAGGTTCCTTCAAGAAAACGGTAGGCTCAAAGGGTTTCCCAAAGTCAATACCTTTGATTTAGAGCATTGGTCTTTAAACTTTTTCGATACACGTAACTTTTAGAACTGTGATGAAGTGTTTTCGTGGGAACCCCATTCCATACACACACTTAAAAGAATACTACACACTTTTAAAATAATATTATAAGTAGATTGGGGCATGTTATGGGTACTTTCGTTGAGACTATTAAAAAAGTAGTGTATTTGTTATTAAAAATTTTAATCTATTATGGGGATTTAATCATTAATATTAATTTGTGTTTCGATTATCACCTACCCATGCCTTGTATTTAAAAACAGATGTGCTTGCAATTTTTAAGAAAACTGTCAAAAGAAATTATCAACAGTCCCATGTCATATTCTGCGTTTAATTTGTTTTTGAAGCCACTTACGTTGAGAAATATTTTTCACTTAATGCATTGTTCTGGAGGGCATTACATTTAAATAGTTAAATGAAAAATCCTATGTATTTTTCATGAATTTGCAACCTAAAATTATGGACCTGTTCTTGCTTCAATTTAGATTCTAACGTTGTATCCATTGTTATGTCAATAAGTTGTTCCTTCTCCTTCATTATAGGTGAGTTTTTTCCCCCTCAAATGAAAAAAAGGGCATTTTCTATTAGAAATTTATTTAGTTTTGCAAAAAATTGCACTAACGAGTATAAAACTATTTCTCGGAACCCGGGATAGTAAACAATAGAATATTCGCTTTCCAATAGGTAGCTCTGTAATAACCCTCCTTGTCTATCTTGTGACCCAGCTAAAGGTGAGGGAGGAAGTGAAGGATGATAATTTCAAATTATTTATTCAATGTTTGAATTAACTCAGAAACAATTCAATGAAACGCAATAAATAGGATGTTCCGATCAGTCAACAGAGAGAGGGGACGTGAGTCGCGTTTTGGGAGAATACATCAAATAAATTAACCACTTTATGATAAACTATCTTCTACCTCAATCTGGCTTTAACGGTAGAAAAGTAACTAATTCTCACTTAACCTCTTTAATACTTTAAATATCTAACGTAATATGAAGGTGACTAATACCTGAACTGTAGACAGTCTTCTTATCAATTAAGACTTAATCCTTCAATTTCTTTATCAATATCACCTTCCTGTCTTTAATCTCTCACACGGACTTTCTAACCTTTTAACGGTATTCTTCTTATATCTATCTCAATTGTCATCTTTAGTTAACTAACCTTCTAACCCTCTACTATCTATCCTTTTTCACTTTCTAATCTTCTACTAAGCGAACCTGAACTATATATAATAAACTTTTTTGCACATGACGTCTTCTTAGGAGAAGGTTGATATTTTTAATAGCCCCAAACGTTTCCCAAGAGGATTAGTGAGAGGACGCGTATAGATCCGTCACAACCCGTATAAAGAAAAAATTGTTTTAAAATTCTTTAATTATAAAATAATGTAATTTAAAAGGGGGTATTGCTAAATATAAAGTTATGATACATAAATAAAGTTTTCAGTTTTTTTAATTACTGTAATGAGCTTTAGGTACTGTGGTTATATAAACTTCATAGAGAACAGTGAATCCATTTTGCATGTACATTAATAATTTTCTTTTCGATCTTTTATTGTGACTCGTAGATCCCTTGGGTATGCCTTGTGGAACCCCAGGGCTCCGTGGAACACAGTTTGAACACCACTGAAGTAGAGTAATAAACTTTGATTACAAAGAAATGCTTCTTTATTTGAATTATTTGTTTTAAGACTTCGTTCAGCATAAATTTAGTGTTGTATTCATCTCCTTAAAACAAACAAATATGAATGTGAGCTAGTATCATTTCTTTGGAAGTAGTTACTTCCACTTTTTCTTTTATTACAACCCCAATGATTATTTCAGCATGCTATTTACGTAATTGAATCATCAGTGCGTAAATCTGAAGGGAAAATGAGTAAGTAAATAAAAATAAGTATAGGTATAATGAAAAGATACATACATCGATTGGACGAATCAAGTGTTCAAATTGGTTTAGGGGATTAATTTGCTTTAAAAATAAATATATCGGCGATTTTTTTCAATATAGACGTGGAGTAAGTCAAGCTAATGGCATATCATACACACTTAACTGTGACGCATATTAACTGCCACTTCACAACACTCATCGTCTGATAATTTAAGATTTTAAAAGAAAAGACGGAGGAAGTATAAATAAGCTGTTAAAAATTTGAACGATGAGATTTGATAGAAAATATTACGGAAGCAAAATATTTCATTTTTTTTCTCTCTCTCTCTCTCGCTCTTTCCCAAATTTTTCTATTATACTGAATTTTGTTCCTTTAGCTTTTTCATTTTTATATTTGGTGATTATAACATATTTGATATAACAGGGACACAATGAGTCATTACTTATTAACGCCGTACTATAATGCAACACGAAGGGCTATTGGCTGGATAATTTTGAGCCTCGGTCGAGTGACGAGGACGACACCTGAGCTGGCACCCCTCTCTCCAAACAACTACACCACATCAACGAGAGGACTTTGAGCCACGTACGATCTAACGTGCATCAGCTTTTCTATACGGCAGCTCTTCAGTGGCACGTGGGCACTCATGACACGCCGACCGCCAGCTCCTGACCATGACCACTAGGCTACCATGACTAAAAAGGGGCACTTAAAAAATAAAATGCATTGCATTGCATATTAAGGGGCGATATTAATTATTTTTTCAAGGAAAAGGCGATGTAGTATCGTATATTATAACGTCTCTCTTATTAGTTTACTTACCCTCTAAAGTTTAAAATATTGTTTTTATGATGTTTACAAATGATTACATGTTTCCTTTTTATTATGATAAATATAAGGTAACTTTCCAATATTTTGTGCTCTTTTTTTTTTTTTTTTTAATCTTAAATCTGTTCATTTCTCATTGAACAAATTTGTGTTTAAAAAAAAGTAATGCTTTTAAAAATATATATATTTATATATATTAAGGATGAAGGAAGGATGGAAGACAATGCTGGACATTTTAAAGTTCCGCTAATCTTTTGGGTACTTTCCGTATATATAAAATTCCGTGTATAACGCGCTCCCTTATTTTTACGAAGGAACTCGAAATATACGTGTGCAATGATGTTATATTTTGAAGTCATTTATTCCAAGGCTCCTTTGAAAAAATAGTATACTTTTAGAACAACAAATCTTTTTTAGTTCATTAGGTACGTCATTTCTTTTCAATATTCTGATCTATGTAGAAGTTTAGTTTTTACTAAACTCATCTCTTTTTTTGTATCTTTGAAGCTGTCGTTTTTATACCCGGCGTATAACGCGCACTTTTGACACAAAAAATGAGATCTAAATTTACGGGTGTGCGTTATACGCAGAATTTTACGGTAGGTATTATACCGTCGATTAATTTCTTCAAATCAAAAGGCGTTGCCAAATGCCACGATATGCAGCCATTAGTAAAAAGTTGTTTCTCGTGCATGTTCAAACATAATGGACTAAATTCATGAGGGTCACATGATAATATAAACACGTGTTCTACATTGAATTCAAAACGGACAGTAAACTAGCTCGTACTTTTTATTCTATTTGTAAAACTTAGGTTAAATTTCAAATTGCATAATTGGGTAAAAATGCTCAAGAGTTATAAAAAGAAATTTCTGCAAAAAGATTTTAAAATTAAAAAAAAGAAAGTCTTGTTTTATACATGTACTTTTAAATAAAGTGACAAATATTGATTTTTTTTAAAAAAAGTTTCTGTAAAAAGCGTAATTTGGCAACAACGAAGTGCATGAACTGATTTGCTGAAAATTGATAATTGCATTTATCGTGACTATGACGTCACATCTGTTTTTGAACTTGATTGGCTAAAAACACGTGGTTTGAAATTATCATGTGATTATAACGTCACATGAATTTAGTCCTCGACGATGGCAGCGTTTGGCGACATTTTTTGTATTGGCGACGACTTTTAATCTAACAAAATTGATCAATGGTAGAATACGTCAGTACCATCTTTTTCATATATGTGCTGTTTTAAAATCTGATAACAATCTGATTTTTATATTTTAAATATAAAAATACTGTTATTATTATAATTATTAAAATTATTTTAAAGGCAATATATTGGAAGAGAAACAGAAAGGTTTATAAAAATATTTCATATCTTTGTTTACTCACTCTAATACTGCATTTTATTACTTATTACTTACAATGTTCTCCTTTGATTATCATATATCTTATCAGCTCTTAAATTTTTTCGTATACTGCCTCCTTGTTAAGAAGTCATTGTATTGTTCCTCTCGTCCAAAAAATGCTATTTTTTCGGGGGGGGGGGAAGTTTGGAGTTCATCTCCTTCACATCAATTCTTCGCAAGATAAAGTTTTCTGACTCATAGCTAAATTTAGACGGACATTGTGTTGAATACGCAATTGTATTTCCCTCTGGTCCGTTCAAGTAGGTCAGTCGAGTGAACTATGATTATTGTCTTTATCTGATGATCCCGATTTGATATTGGGTGTTTGAATGGACAACTGTTCTCCAGCGTGTAACAAATTTGTTCTTTAACAGCGTCTCGAATATTATATTTGTCGAATATGATGTTCCATATACGCTTCAGTTGACTGCTGTTTGGAATGAGGCTACATAATGAAAAGCTATGATTTTGATTTCACTCACAGCGAGTTGTTGATTTTTTACTCTGTTTTGCTAATGCCATTGTTCGTAGAATGTTTGTTTTCGTTATTCGCGAGTTTCTTCAAGATCGTGCGGATTTTAAAAATAAATGCTTCTCTGACTGCATCGAATGATTTGTACAAAAAACATTACTGTTAAGATACAAGATCTCTCCAAAATTATATTCCAAAGTGCTTGTAACAATTTTTTATTGGAATAACTAACAAAAGCAATTCATAATGTAAATTATTTGACTGAAAGAAAAATAAATCGAGATATTAATCAATAATTTCTGATCGAGCATTCAAATCCGAGCATACCTTAAATCCATTACACCAAGAACGAAATTTCGAAGAACTCTTCTCTTAGCAATCCAGTCATTGTTTACTGAATGAACATTATGTACAAAATTATATGCAAATTTCTCATAGGAGCTGTGGTGAGTGAGTGAGTGAATATTAACGTCGCACTGTTCAGCTACACGAGGGCTTTTGGCGACGGACCTCGTTATTTTGAACCATGGTCAAGTGACGAGGATGACACCTGAGATGGCACCCCCCCCCCTCTTCTAACTACCACACCACACCAACCGGAGGTCGTTTACGCTCTCGACAGATCTAACGTGCATCGCTCCCCTACACGGCGGGTCTTCAGTGATACTGGGCTCGAACTCATAACACGCCAGCCACGATCCTATACCTTGACCACTATAGGAGCTTTAGTAGCCTAGTGGCTATGGTCACTGACTCGTGGCCGCTGAATACTTGCCTTGTAGAGAGGCTGCATGTTAGATCGGTCGGGGTTCAAAATCCTCTCTGCATTATTCCTTTCATTTTTGTTGTTGTAATCTGCATCAAGGATATTTCTTGAGCTTTGAACAAACTCCAAAATGTATTTGTCTCCCAAAATTGGGACTGTACGCTTATTATCATCTACTGCAATGAATTCTTCCAATGATACAAAAGGACAGTCCAATCCGGCTGTCATTTTCCGTATTTTGTTTATTCTCAAAAAGATCTTTTCGTGTTAAGCGATTTTTATTTCGTGTTAAGAGGAAAAAGCATAAAAATACACAGTTTGTCTTGACCGTGGTATGATTTCATGTTAACCGATATTTCGTCTTAAGCGTTTTCGCGTTGCGCGTATTTTACTTTTAAAAAATCGTCGAGTTCTTCATACAACACACTTCCTAAATCATTTTTGAAAGCGAGGAGGGGGAAAAAAATAAAAAAAAATCTCTTCAAGGTCAATGACAACACTTCTGTGCCCACGCAAATGAACCATAAAAGATGATCATTAATTTTACGAAATCATGCATAATTAAATATCGAGTCCTGTTTTCTCCCCGTTTCGGGTGATATTAAAACGGAGTTGAAGAGGTGCACCACATTAGTCTGCAGTAAAAATAGTCTATATTTCTTTTAGGAAGATAAAAATGCAGTTCACATTATATTGAATGTTTGTTTCTGGATAAAAAACTTGCCTTCTATTCGAAGATTCTTTTGTCAACAGGGCTAAGGTAGTATTCTTTAATGATTTGCTTATTGTGTTATTTCTAAATTCCCCATTCTTGTAGATTTTGCTATACAGTAGAGCGTCGTTTATCCGAATCAATTGGGACCGTACACTGTTCGGATATCCAAAAACCGAATGCGACCAGATACTATACGAATATTGAAAATCATCACATGCGGGAAACGGGCTTGAAGAAAAAGCAAAATAGGTGTAAAATGTCGTAATTTTACCTTGATTGTGGAAAATAATCAATTATATTTCACTGTACCACTTTACACCTTCGTTTTTCGCTGCAAGGTCTCTGATTCTCTTGAGCAGCAGTAGTTGAGTAGGACAGCACTCTGCTGTTCGTACCACTCCATAGCTGTCTTTAACGCAGAAAAACAGGTCAGCATTTGATGGACCCTTGCTTTTTTCGTTGTTGTTGTTGTCCTCGTCTTCATCCGTTTCATCGTCGACAGGGTCGGATTCTTCTTGCACGGAAGTCACAATCACGTCATCATTTAGCATTTGAAATCCAGTCTTCTGCATCGCATGCCATCCAGGTTTCTACATCAACAAAAGAGCACGTATATACACCCCCCACTTGGAAACTAACTCACCTAATATTCCGCTTAAATGTTTACCAAATTACACAGCTGAAATTCCCCAAATATCTCTCACCTTAGGTTTTCCCGTCACTTTTGGCCTCACAAGAAAAAAAAGTTGAGCATTGCACTGTTCGAAAACGTATCCGGTCTTTGGTTCGGATATTTGACTCTCCGGATAATAAACGTTCGGATAAACGACGTTCTACTGTATATATATATATGTGTGTGTGTGGATTTTTTGTTGTATTTGTAACTGATCTAACTACTGTATATATATGTGTGTGTGTGGATTTTTTGTTGTATTTGTAAATGATCTAACTAATAGGGGGGGGGGGAGATCTGCTTAGAAATTTTAAATAAAAGTTAGTATTTTTTTTTCGGCGTTTGGTATCAATGTAATTTTCTAACTTTGCAGATGCTTAATATAATCTTTTAAAAATAAATCGCATGGGATTAATTTTTTTTATTGTAGTCCTTTCAGTTATTTTTTCATGTCATCTAATTTCACTTCAAAATAGTTTCCAAGTGGCCGCGGTGGTGTAATGGTTACGGTTTCGTGGTCGGGGTGTCATGAGTTTGAGACTAGTGCCGCAGAAGATCCGCCGTGTAGAGGGCCTGATGTACGTTAAATCTCTCGAGGCTCAAATTCCTCTCGTTGCCGTAGTGTGTCAGGTTGGAGATGGGAGTTCGATCTCATCACTTAATTATGGTTCAAAATAACGGGATCCTTCGCCAATAGCCCTCTTGAGACTCACTGTAAGATTGCTTATGCCATATATTAAAGGGGTAACTTTGCATACTGCGCAGTGGTGCACACAAGGGGGGTGTCTAAGGGGGTCCGGACTCCCGCCCCCCCTCAAAGCCTTTGAATTTTTTTCAATTGATGATAATCATATATATATTATATATATATATATATATTATATATATATAGTAATCTATTTTTTACTATTTTTTGTTAACAAAATCGACAAAATCAGAAGAATCAATTGGTGTTGCCTTGATGTATGATACGAGTTGGGGGACTTTCGACCATGGACCCTCCCCCCTTGAAAATTTTTTGTGTTACTGATACTGCGTATGTGTAATGTTTACTTTTAATTGTGAATTTCTATTAACATTTTCAAATTTAGGTGGTTGTATTTATTTTAATGCAAAATAGTGCATCTGATATATTGAGAAATAAGTACTGTTTTCTTGCCCTAGAAATGGAATGTTTTTAGGAATTTTGAATCGTAATTAAAAACAATTGTATATGTTATAAAAATGTCTTCCTTTCCTTCATTTGCTTGAAATATTATCGTGTTATTTGCATTTTTCCTTTCTCCTCCTTCGTTTTCAAACTTCAGTAGGCATTTGTTGTGTACCGAAACAACTTTGTAGGATTAGGGACTTAAGAACTTGTAACAACCTCGTTTTCGACACCGTCACATTCTATTTCTCAGCTCATGACTCCCAAAGTACTTTTTCGCGCGCTTAGCAGGTTACTTTCTTCTGGAAATTTTCTTCTTAAAATAATTTTGATAGGATATAGCCTTGACTCGTTGCAGAATGCGAGTCCACTCACATCGAAGTAATGTCTGGTTTGCAATCGCATGCCAGTGGTTCAGTTTGAAAGGTACATATGTATCATGTGTAATACATTTGGATAGTTGAATATTTCCATTCCCGGGAAACTATTGTTTGAACATTTTTGTTCATAATTTCTTAGTTCTAATTATTTTTATCTCCATTGGTACATCAAACATATTTCGGTTCAATACTTAAGAAGTAAGTTATTTTTATTTAATGGTTGTTGTGCTTTTTTTTTTTAATGTGCATATGTCACGTGCGGGTTTTTTAGTCTTACAATTTGATTGTGTTGCCTTTCGCGTTCTATTCCGAATAGGATTTCTGTGGCTGTTTTTTATAAATTTTAAATGATTGAAAATTAATTGGAATCGTCTCAGTTTGCAAATATGCTGTGATTGGGATTTTCTTATTGGTATATTTTATGAATAGTGTTGTTGTTGTTGCTGTTTATGCCACCTGATCGACAGTAACATCAGATCAAGTCTACGAAATTCATCGCGGCTAAGGGCTAGAATTTTACGCCTGTCGTTAGCCTTAGCTTTGAACCCCATTAAGGTGACAGCACGATTTTGCTCGGTACAACACGATAGATGGCAACACCATTCGGACCCACTTATTTAACGAGTACGTTCTCCGTGTATACTCGGTGGATATTTGGTGGCATCGGGCATCGAACCCAGGCCTTCCGGTCCGGAGACCGATGCTCTAACCACTAGGCTACCCACGGCCCCTTATATGAATAGAAAAGGGAGATAGGGCTTAAAGGGTAGCGTGCCCACCTCGAAGGTTACGGGTTCGATCCCGGCTGAAGTGGATAGATTTTCTGGTTGCGAAAATCGTCATACGCATGTCATACGATCATGTGGCATATAAAAGATCCCTTGAGTGTCAAGTTGGTCCCAGTACTCTCGGCAATGTTTAGCTTCCAACGAGAGCTTGCATTAAAATTAATTCAATCTTTAAAAATTGGGTAGAGAGAATCGCCGCTAGATAGTGCCACCACTGAAATGGCTCTCACTCATGGGGGACTTGCCGTGTCTGCAGAGGTTTGTGTGCCAAAATTCAGCCCGTTTGAGGAGGGGGGGGGTTATGGAGGCGTTTAATATTTTAGATAATTTTTTGTAATTTTGATGAGATTTTTGCTGTCGTCATTGGCCACGGTAGCCGAGTTGGTCATAGTCACGAACTCGTTACTTTCGTTTTTGAACCGTGGGTTCAAGTCCTGATGACGCTTAAGACCCACTGTTAGACGAACTCGTGGTCGGCGGGTCATTTCTAGACTTAAGGGCCACTAAAGACCCGCCGTGTACTTTAAATCTGCCGAGGCGTGGTGTGATGTGGTAGTTTGGAAAAGGGGTCGTGATCTTAGGTGTCGTCCTCATCACTTAACCATGTTTCAGAATGACGTGGTCTGTCGCCAATAGTCTTCATGTTGCTTTTTTTCGACGCTAATAAACACCCATTCACTGCAACCACGTTCGTTAATTGACTATGCAAAATTTTGATGTACTTTATCAGTAGCTTTCGTGTTACCCTAGTATGATGAAGGGCATACTACAGTTTATGTGGAGATTCTGCCCATCCCGTCTCAACTTTTAAACCAAACCGAAAATTTCGATTTTAATTCTTAAAGACAATTCACTTAAGGATATGTTCCAGGTTGTACATAGGCAAGAATTTCATTGTAATGATTTATATGGAAATTAATTGAAAAAAATTTACATGTACAAAAACGGGTAACCCTCTAATAAATACACATAAAAGTATTAAAATATTCTTATTCGTTATATATTTAAATTAAAAAATATTTTAAAAGAACAAAAAATGATGTGCAGTTTATTTTAGCGGCCGCGTTCTTAAATGCTTCTGTTATAACTTCATTAATCATGTTAAAATATTTCAAAAGGTATATACTAATTTTTTTAGTATTTTTATTTATTATGTTTTACAACAAGTAATATTGGTTCGCCATAAGTTTATATTAAGCAAGCTATATAAAGGTTCGAGTCCCAGTTTTATTAAATGTTGATATGCGTAGTAATGAATGCATCAAATCGGGTCTTAAACGTCATTATATGGAATCGTAATGAAGTATCACTCAAGTATTGTACTCTTCATGTGACCTTTGCTTTAAAATGTAAAGATTTGCGATTAGTGTCCTATTGTGTCTCAATAATGCGTCGTTAATTCAAAACAATAGAAAAGGCATTTAATTTCCTATTGAAAGTTATATAGAAGAAAGGATGTTTTTTCGAGCTGCTTCTTGGAATCAAATACCGTGAAATCCGGTGTATAACGCACATCTATACTTAAAAGCTGCATTTTTTGAAAGCTTTAGGTATATTCGCCGTATAATGCGCACCCTCCCCCCCCCCCTTTTTTTTAAATTTTTTTTTTTTTTACGAAGAATCTTGAAATGTACGTATGTTTCAAAGTCATTTATTTGAGGTGAGAACATAGTATACTTCTAAAACTACAACACTTCTGAATTCATAAGGTATGTGGTTTCTTTTAAAGTAAACAGTATTGATATATGTGGGAGTTCTCTAATCATTTTTATGCTGATATCTCTTATTTTTAAAGCTATCATTTTATGTCCGCTGTATAACGTGCAACAGTAACTTTCTATCTTATTTTTTGTGTTATAAAAGTGCGCTTTTTTGTTCGCTGGATTTTATGGTGTGTAAGTTTTAGTCTTTTTAACTAAATGATTAAAATATTGACTTCCATTTTTTTTCATTCATTTTTTTTTTTCTAAAACAAAAGGTAGAAAAAAACTTAAGTTATGTGACTACCCAAAATTCGTCGTTTTGATGGAAATTTTCGAAATTGCTTTTATTTTATAGCCCATACATTTTAGATTCCAAAAATACTCTATTTTTTATTTCTACGATATTAAGAAGCAAAATTATAGCATAATTAATAAACCTAAATGGAGTTTACAAAACCGGAAGTAGATCCCTACTCAAAATATTTTTAAGATATTGAATTGAAATTTTCAGAGCATGTTTTATTTAGTTATATCTGTGTTATGAATCAGAATCTAATATCTGTGTGTATATTTTTGTACTTTATTGCCTTTTTATGAAAGAAAAATCATTCATTTTTAAAAAATCGTGTTTTTGCATAAAATTTGGCACAATTAAAAATCTTTCAAAAGGAAAACAAATCTTTCAATTCCTAGCACATATAAAGATGTTATTCACGTACTGTAAAAAAAATATTTGAATGCATTCATTAGAATTGTCTGTAAATGCAATTTTTCATCAAAATTTCACTAAAAACGACAATTGTTATAGCCTAGAAAAACTCTCCAGAAAACAGCAAAAGTTTAGAGAGTGATATAATTTATGTACTGTATAAATATTATTCGAATATATTAATTAGAATTTTCAATGCAAGCCTTATCGTAACTGCAATTTTTCACTAAAATTTCACTCAAAATTCACAGTATATCCAAAATTATTTTTAATTTTGGGGGAATTGTACTTGAATTCCTAGTTTTATGCCTCATTTAAATGAAGTGTTTATTTAGTTGAAAATTTATACATTTCAAAAAAAGTGCTCCGAAGGTAGTCACATACCTTAACCACCGTCTTCATCAAGTGTATGAGAGCCTGAAATTTAACGTAGAGCACATTTTCAGGCAGAAAAGGGTCTAAATTTTCATGACAATTTTCAGCTTTGTAATTCATGCATCTGTTTATTATGTAGTGTTTTTAAATTTTCAAAATAGTCCATAAATAACTAATTTTTCCTTTGAACATGTAATAGGATAGCTCATTTATTATTACGGTATAGAAGGAAAAATACGAAACATATTTTATTCCAGAAAGAAAAGAATCAACTCATAAAAATGAGTATTGTATGATAAAACATGCTACTCTCTATAGCAGTGATTCTTAAACTGTAGTCCATGGACCCCCGGGAGTCCCCAGTGCCTTTCTAGGAGTTGATGTCTCTCATTTAATTTTAAGATTTCCTTTTTTTTTACAGACACTGAAAGTCCTCATGGGAAAAATTGAAAGGTGTGCCACCCTGGACTGGATCGCTAAATTGCCGCCTACGCAAAAAACTGAATTAGAGCATGTATTTCAATCAAGAATAAAAATTCTTCCCCCCCCCCCCCTTTGATTCCACAATGTCAGGCTAATACATAAAAAGCAATAAAAAAAATTTTAAGTCATTTCCTACTTGGTCAACAAAGAAATGTTTTATTTTAGTTACTTTTTATTAAATAGTTACAATTAATATAAATATGTATATACATATGACAAAATAGAAAGCGATTTTCCATTTTCCTTTCTATATATGGTGCTGGACTATTACTTTTATTTGTTACTGTTTATCCATTAATTAAATTTAATTATTCTAATAAAATAGTTTTGTGAAAAATTAAATCACATTCTCAGAAATTAGGCCATCCCATGTGGGATTCGGACCCACGACCTTTGGATTAGAAGTCCAACGCGCTATCCATTGCTCTATAGGGGGACACAACGAACGATTTTCATCTCTACATATGCTGTTGGACTATTATCTTTTTTTTTAAATTTTAATTTAATTAATGACTTTTATTTTATTTTTTTGAAAAACTGTATTAGCATCAAGTGTTATCCACTACAACACTGCGAGAAACGATCTTCAAAACTGAGAGCAAACAGCTCACTTTTGAGTACTTCACATTCTCAAAATAGCTCCGATGCACGCTTACTCAAATCTGAGAATCGGATATTCTCATATCGAGACACAAGTACATTCTCATTTTTGAACCTGTTACGGGATCAAATTTTTGAGAATGAAAGATCGATATGAGTATATAATGCACTCATATTTGAATCTGTTAATGTATCAAATATGAGTTAAAACAATAAAATGAGTATGAATAGCATTTATTTTCGGTACTGTTGTATCTAATATGAATTTTTAACAGAAAAATATTTATTAACCCAAATCTTAAGGGATTTAAAAATGTGATACCTGAGTTGTAAATTTTCACTTTCTACATCTTACGTATTATTTTATTTTCATTTCATGAAATTTTTACACTTAACTTCGAAATCAAAATTCATTTTACATTTATTGTGTGTAACAAGAGGTACTCGCATATTATCGCGAAAGTGCCCAAGTTAAAGATAACTCGCCAAATTGGCAGTAACGATTTCGCATGTGTCCTACGCGCTGAATTAGCAACCATGTACTTCGTTTTATATAATGTCGCCAATACGGTGGCGACAATACGCAAGTATCAACAAAAATATTACTTTTCAAGGAAAAAAAATGCAACTATTATTTGATCACAAACTGCATGTCTTCGAACTTTTACCGCAAATATAAATCTTTGAAAACTGCAAAAATGAATTCGATGTAATAGTTAAACAAATGTGTATGCATTTTGAACTAGTTCCAGAAGCAATTTGATTCATTATTTATATTTATGTTTCTCTAGAAGCATTATATTGTTTCCTTAAAATCATATACAAGCAGAAAATTAACTTTTATTTAAAAAAATTCAGCCCTTCAATAATAAGTTATTAGAAATATCTAGGAAACATTATGATAAATAACAGATTTTTCTAAGTAAAAATTTCAAAACAATGCCAGAAATAAATAGCTTTTTTACATATTATGTAACCTGAAGAAAAAAACCTTTTGACTAAACTAACACTCATTAGGCCCAGGTGTGTAAGTACTCTTTATATCAATTGTTTTGTTTAAATAGAAACATCTATCCCCATGGAAATAAAGAAAATGCATTGCTATATTAAAAATTAAGATCGTTTTTTGTTAAAGCAACTGATTTTACACTTTCCTATCACCAAAGAAAACAAATATTATAGTTTTTAAGTTAATGGTTTTTTTAAAATTAAAATACTTAAAAATTTCAGTCCTTAGAAGAATGTAAAAACAACTAAAACAGTAGATTTTTGCATTAAAAAACATTTAAAATAAACAAGTTTTTAACCAACTGGAAAGAGTTTTTAGAGAAGTTTTCTGCACCCATTTAAAAGAAAAAATAACATCCCAAGGAGCAACAGAATCATAATCTAGCCATTTTTCTACTTTATACAGCATTTTATTTTCAATTATTCACTGTTAACAAGAAAAATAAAACAAACCAAAATCATATTGTTGAAATATTTAATCTGGAAATTGTACACATACATATATACATAAAAAATAAACAAGAATATAAGTGAAATTTGTGAAATTTTTTTTTATAAACACTATCTAATCCATATTATAGTCAACTCCATCCTTATTTGTGCAGAACAGATTATGTTTTAGTGTAATATATATTGAATTATTATTGTAAATATAGGAAAGTGTGTAAAAGTACATAAATAAACAACTTTTTAATTTTTTTTTATCAAATCATGTCTTTGAGTTACAAAATGTGAGTGAAAATGCTTTTCAAACAGTGTTGTTTCAAATAAATTACATGTTAGGATATGAGAGTCATCTAAATTATTTACTGCAGAATTTATAGATAGCTGGTTCTGAAAGGAATTTTGAAAGTTTTCTCATTAGAGTAAAATTTTTACAAAGGTTGTTCATAATTATATAGTTTTCGAAATGACTATCTACAAAATTTAGCATAACACATGTAGTGATATGATATACCTGTATGAGTATTTAGAACATAAGGACAAAGGCTACAATGTGAAACCAATGGTCTTTGGCAGAAACTGCAAAATGTATGAAATTCATAGATTAATTTTATCCATAAAATATGTATAAAAAAAATTCAGAGCTATATCAAAATTTAAAACAAATTATGAGTGGAAACATTAAAAATCAAGATTTGTACTAACAAGCAGAAATGAAATTACTGCAAATTAAAAATAAAGCATTCATAATTTAGAAACAAGATAAAAGATTTAAAAAATACAATTTTTATAAATATTGCACGTCTACCTGAATTTCACATTTATAAAAACAACAGTTAAAAAAATACCACACATTGGAACAATATATACAGGAACTAATTTGTTATCAGTACACTACACATTAAACATCTTTTAGAAGTGGTTTTGAAATCGCTGCAAATAAATTTTCGCATCCAATAGTATTCAATCAATGATGATGGTCTCCCACTAAGAACTCAACATGACAATAATTTAAAAGAATGGCTTATTCCTGGCAAAAAAGGAATTACATTAAGAAGCAAAAACATAAGTACTTTTTTTTATAGAAAACCAATTAGAAAAATATGAATGCCAGGATTTAAAGAAATAGAACAAAAGGTATTTAGAAATGCCAAGAAAAAAGCAGAAAAAAATAAAATTGAAACTGGAAAAATAATAACTGCATATAAAAGAGTGGGGTGCTCAATATCAATTGTTATAATTTCTTACTAGTTCTATTCCAAAATGCAGAGTTAGTGTAAAAATGTAGTACATAGGACCCCACGCCTTTACCACGATGACATTAATTTTCTAGTTAATCATTTTATTCTTATATAAGATTTATTTCTTACTTTTTAGTTTGATAAAGAAGCATGTTTCTTAAAACTATAATTTAATTTAATTGTGCTTCAAATACGTCAGACTGAACAAATTACGTATTATCACAACAAATGCCAAATCTAATAATAACACACCAAGTTGGCAACCCTGATTGGTAATTGCGTCTTATTGCAACCTATTAGCGATATTATATGAAATGAAGCACCTGGCAGCCAATTCAGTGTGTACCACACATAGGAAATCGGGGTGGCCAACTCAGCGAGTTATTTAGAGTCAGCGATTGTCGCAAAAATACACAAGTACCCTCCGAGTTCCTGTGTGTTGAACGTGCTGAATTGGCAAACAGGTGCTTTGTTTCATATAATGTCACCAATTGGTTGTGATAATACGTAAGTACCAAGATTTATGTTTTTTCACTTGTGTACAACATACCTGCATACAGGAATTTTTGTACCCAAGCTGTATTAATTTTTGGTACTTTCATAATATTGCAACCATATTGGTGAAATTATATGTAATACAACACATGGTAGTCAATCTGGCGCATACGACACATGCAAAATCAGGGTCACCAACTTGGCACGTTATCTTGAACATTGGCATTGTTGTGGTAATATGTATCGTAAAATCTGGTGTATGGTGCACACTTTTAACACAAAAAATAAGATTGAATTTTAAGCGTGCACGTTATATACCAGGTATAAAAATAAGAGTTTTAAAAAATGTGAGCACAGGACAAAAAATTAGATTTCTACATAGATCAAAATAATGGTTATTTAAAAGAAATGGCATTCCTTATGAACTTAAAGGGTTGCACTTCTAGATGTATACTATTTTTTACTAAAGCTTAGAATAAATGACTTTCAAACTTTAAGAGCATGACTCGCATACATCTCAGGTTTCTTCATGAAAATGGGGGTGCACATTCTCAGCAAATAAACATAAAAATTAAAAATTGCTACTTGAAAGTATAAGTGCATGTAATACGATGGTATACATGATATGCCAGATTTTATGGTAAAAACATAATTTTTTTCTACCTTTCTTTAATGAGTAAAAGCATAAAATATATTTATATTGGGTTAAATATAAAGAATCTGATATATATACTTCATTTATTTTCATCCAAATAAACAAAACACTATAGTCACAATAAAGGAACCATAAAATAAATGTATTGAAATAATTTCTTTATGTGAACTTTTAAGCCTTTTTCCATAAGTTTACCAATAAGCTAGGAAAGTTCTTTAAAATCTACAAGAAATTAGTCTCTTAAAAAGATTACTAATTGAAAACAAAAATTTATTTTGTAGGCTTGCCTTTTTCAAGACATGCAAGCTATTTTAAAGTTCAATATGAAAATAAAACTATTCCAATGTAACAAAGGAATACTTAAATTATTATTTGCCTATAAGCAAGTGCCCAAAAAATCAACAATGTGACTTATTATGAATCAAGTAAATTTCATCAAGATATGTGACTACCCAAAATTCGCAGTTTTGGTGAAAATTTTCAAAAATTACTTTTGTGTTTTTATTTTAAAGACTATACATTTAAGATTCCAAAAACACTCTATTTTTGTTTCTATGATATCTAGAAGCAAAGTTATAGCATAATTAGTAAACTGGAATTGGAGTTAAAAAAACCAGATGCTGATCCCTACACAAAATATTTTTAAGATATTGAATTTAAATTTTCAGAACATGTTTTATTTAGTTCTATCTGTGTTATGAATCAAAATCTAATCTCTGTGTATATACAGTGAACCCAAAAAGTGTTCGTACACTTGCAATTTCCTATAAAATTTATTGTTTCCGACTAATAAAAATTAATATTTTGGAATTGTAATTTTTTTATATCTGTAACTTGTTCTTGGTGGAATGACATAATTATTTTTTTAAAAATTGTATAACTATTATTTTTAAAAATTCATAATTAAAAAGCTCCTGAAAAATTACGCCACTAAAGTCTTAGAACACTTAAAAAATCCCAACATAGCTTTAAATATTGTATTTCTTTCTTAATTTAGAACTTAGTAGGATATCTTTTAGTGTCCACAACAACTTTTGGACATCTTGATATAGATTTATTGAGTTTTTGTAATTTCTGCATTGATTTTCCTCCATGCTTCTGTGATTATTGTTTTTACTTCCCATTATGTGTTTATATGTCATGTTTTCTTTTTATTTTAAATCTAGTTCTCCCCAAATATGCTCTGCTGGGCTAAATAAATTGATTGAGGAGGTGTTTTCAAACTTTTGGGTACAGTTATAGAGACACCAGCAGTGTACATTGAGAGCAGTTCGCTTGGCGTCATTATCCTGTTAAAAAATGAAGTCGTCTGAAATATCCAAATTTTGAGAGGATAATTTAAAATTTCTCTTTAAAATATTTAAATAGAGCTCATGATTCTCAATACCATCAAAAAATACCAAATTACCTAATTCCTGAAGCCTATTTACACCCCCCCCCTCCCCCGCAAGAACACCTCTGTGTTGATACATGGAGGTGGAGGAGCTCTTGTTCCACATAAATTCACGGGATTAAATGCCTCATTTTTTCCTTTAAAACTATTATATGCCCATCAGAACCAAAAATGTTGAATTTTCTGTCATCCCAATCACTTTCCTGTCAATTTTGAATTTTCTGAAACTTAAGTCACAAGAATCTAGTTGGATGAATGAACCATGGAAGTGTTCTTGCATGGGGGCGTAAATCAGCCACAGAATTAGGTAATTTTTGATGGTATTGAAAATCATGAGCTCTAGTCAAATATTTTAAAGAGAAATTTTAAATTGTCTGTCCAAAATTTGATATTGAACACGACTTCATATTTTAACAGGATAATGAAGCCAAGCGTACTGCTCTCAATGTACACCGCTGGTGTCTTTATAACTGCCCGAAAATTTTGTGATAACACCTCTTCAATCAATTTATTTAGCCCAGCAGAGCATATTTGGGGAGAACTAGATTTAAAATAAAAAAACATGACATAAACACATAATGGGAAGTAAAAATAATAATCACAGAAGCATGGAGGTAAATCGATGCAGAAATTACAAAAACTCATTAAATCTATATCAAGATGTCCAAAAGTTGTTGTGGACACTAAAAGATATCCTACTAAGTTCTAAATTAAGAAAGAAATACAATATTTAAAGCTATGTTGAGATTTTTGTTAAGTGTTCTAAGACTTTAGTGGCGTAATTTTTCAGGAGCTTTTTGATTATTAATTTTTAAAAATAATAGTTATGCTATTTTTAAAAAAATAATTATGTCATTCCATTAAGAACAAGTTGCAGATATTATAAAAAAATTACAATTTCTATACATTAATTTTTATTAGTCGAAATCATTAAATTTTATAGGAAATTGCAAGTGTACGAACACTTTTGGGGTTCACTGTATTTATGTACTTCCTTGCATTTAAATGTAAAAAATATCATTAATTTTTTTAAAAAATCGAGTTTTTGCATAAAATTTGGCATATTTAAAAAACTTTTAAAAGTAATACATATCTTTTAATTCCTAATATATAAAGATGTTCCATTATTTATGTACTGTATAAATATTATTTGAATACATTCATTAGAATTTTGTGTAAAAGATCCTAATTGCAATTTTTCATGAAAATTTTACTAAACTCGACAATTTTTATAATCTATAAAACTCTCCAGAAAACAGCAAAAGGGTTGAAAATTAGTTAAACATGAAGCTAAAGAGTTTGAGCTATAAATATGGTGAGTTTAAGAAATGTACAACTAGTAGAACATTTTTCATATTGTATTTAAATCTTTAAAAGCATTGTCTGAGAAACTATGTTTTTTGGCTTCACGGTAAAGTTCACAAATGGATTTCTTTTTAAGACATTGAATTAACATTTTAAGAAAACTTTTATTTTATTTTATTTGTATTATAGACTATAATCTCTGTGTATGTATTTATGCATTAATTGCACATACAATTTGTGAGAAAAAACATGCTTTTTTTTTAAAAAAATTGACCAATTTCAAAAAAATAATGTAAATCTTATCGCTTTAGGCACAGATAATGATGTTATTTGTGTGCAGTTTTAATATTATTTGAATATATTAATTAGAATTTTCAATACAAGGTTTACTGTAACTGCAATTTTTAACTAAAAATTCCCAATCTATCCAAAATAATTTAAAATTTTGTGGAATTGTATTTTAATTCCTGACTCAAGTGTAGTATAGGGGAGAGGGCCCTTTCGATTTTTATATAGATATTATTGGTTAGATAACGAATTCATTCTGGCTTCGGGAAACTTATCGCTAAGTGAAGTAGCTTGGCGATCGATTTTGGTCACCAAAAAAATTTTACATCGCCAAGTATCTATACTACACTTGAACCTTAATTCCTAGTTCTATGCACACCCTTTTTAAAGAAAAAAGTGTTTTTTTAGTTGAAAATTTATTTCAATAAAATGCTCCGAGGGTATTCACATACCTTAAATTTGTTTTTTTTAAGTAATCCGCCTAAAAAAGGCATTTTTATCACATTTTCCCGCTAAATTCCTATAAAAGCCTTACAAAATCAAAACAATCTAATACTCATGTGTTCGTCCGCGGGTAGCGTGGTAAAAACCAAAAATAGTTCGGAAGATTTATGAGAACTAAATTTGTTGTTGAACCCCAATCTTTAAAGTATGTAGCCAGTACATTAAAAAAACTTTTTTAATCCTGAATATCTTTTTAATTTGTTTGATAGTGTTAATTAACCATTTTTTGAAATTTTGAGTACATGTAATGGCTCATATTTGTAAAGGCATGCGTTCAAATCTGATATAAACAAACTCATTTGAAACTGAGTAAGTCCATGTAGTCATTTTTGAGTATTTCTTTTTTCTCCGTGAAGTTTTAAAAAAATTGTAATTGAACTTGAATGGATGAATAGAAAGTATTTTATTAACGATTGAAAATTTGAACAAGATGTATAAATAAACAAATATATATAAAGAGGGCGGCGATCGCGAAAGTTTAAGAACCTCTTCTCTGTAAGATAGTGAAGCCAGAGTATGATATTAATCTTGGAGTACTTTTATATCTTAAAAAATATTTCAAATTCGTGCTCTGTTCTCTAAAATTAAGCAAAAACAACGGTAAATGTGTTATTTGTTTGCATGTTAAAGTGAAAATTTTACATTTATGCATTATACTTGGTATTTTTTCGGAACAGATAATCAAACGAATGTTTTTTTTTAGCCACAATTACTTGTCAAAACTGATGCGAATATTGGGACATTTCTGTATCCGAAAAACATTCCTCTTGAAATCACAGTTCTTTGGCCTTAAATTGTTTTTATCAACCTTGTACTTGACCTACGTTTCAGGTGCCAAAACGTGGGCAGTCTGATGAAATTCTTCCGATTTCCCCCTTTCCGAATCTCATAAATATACATTTTTTCCAAGTGAATTGCGAGTTCATGCGTCTTCGGTATGCATTGAATAGAAATCGCCTTATTGCTGTAGCTCCTCAGTAGCCTTATGGAACGTGCGTTTCATTAGCCCTATACGTATTTGGCGCCCCCTGGTGAGCATCGCCGCATGGTGTCCCACTGAGTAAAAGGTTAATGATTGCTCCTCTGTGATCCGCATAATCGAAATATTAAAGAGTCGCGCACACCTCTGTTGGGAAGCTGGGCTAATGAGGGTTCCAGTCTAGTGAATCCTTCCCGTGAATTCCTGTTCATTAACAACCAGTTCTCTCTCGAAATCATTCAACCGAATTAGAAGGGTGCGTTTTGTCTCCTGGGTTTCGATTTTTCGGCACGGGAAATCGGGTATCTTAATTGGTTGATGTCGCTTTCGGCATCGATCCTGACGTCTGGTTGCAAAATTGCAGAAAATTCCGTTCTACGATTGCAATCTGGTGTTCGAAAAACGTGGCCTACTAGCCTCGGTTGTGGAATGCCGGGTACTTTTTTTCTTTCTTTTCTCGTTCTTGGTATAAGGTTAAAATTAACTCGTTATATTAATAATAGTTAATTAACGAGTGAGGATTTCTCAGCCGCGGGTAATGCCTTCACGTTTGACTGATGGAAATACATAATTTTATGCCAGTTAATGAAATTGGTATACTTTTTAGTGCGTTTTTCACGTAGTGGAACAAAAGCGCTATTAGGACGCAAATTTCGTTTTCGTTCCATATTTTGTCGTACCTTTTTCTCAGCCAATAAGCAGCCAATTGACCTCGGGTTTTCGGCATTTGGTCGCATTTGTGCCCTAGATGAGCCGAATCATATTTAAATTTAATTATTTTTAAATTTTTTTAGTACAGTACTACTTTCTGTTAGTAAAAAGTTCATTAGTTGCATTATTGTAAAATACAACATGTGAAAAACGCGCTAAAATTACTTGGCCATGCCAATGATTGATATCTTGTTTTTTGTATTGCCGACTTGACAGGTCTTGTGTTTTAGAAGGTGCACGTGTACCATATGAAACATATCCTTCAAAGGTTGATAAATCACAGTGTTCTGATTTACTTAAAAAAATGCTTCCTTTATGAGATTTTTTGAGGCCCTGGACCCCTATACAAAAGAAGGCTCTGAGATCTTTAAAAGTAGGCAATGTATAGCATGCATCGTCAAATACTCATTCAAACGGTCATTTGAAACAAATGTGCGCGACTCATAATCTCAAAAACCGGCTAGACTGATGGACGCATTTCGACTAAAAGAGTTGAATAATTGTTTATGGTACTAGGCCTAAGTCTAGACATGGAGAACGGTCATCACATACAGTCTTACCACTTTTGCCAGTTGACATGCAGTTTGAAAATGATTGTGTTTTTTGGAGAATATGTACGGGAATAATATTTGAACATTAAAATTATTCGGATCATGGTCTTATTAAGATAGAGTCGAGAATGAAACGAAGCCTCCCCCCCCCCCCCACTGAGGGCGAGGCCTGGCCCATGCCTTAAAATGTCCCTGGTCATATTCTGAGCCTGGGGTTCTTAAACATTTCGAAGTGGTGACCCCAATTTTTGACAGATTTTTGTGCGACTCCATAAGCATTGTACAAAATTTACACATGCTTGGGTACTTCTATGTTTTATTTGTAGTATATTACATTGTTTTGCAGTAATAAACACACACACATCCGCAATCAGTTTTTACCGTGTTTTTATTAGCTCGCTTTCTTGTCTGTCCGGGTGGAATTTTGTAATTGATTTTAAACTACCCGATGAGCTAGAGACTTGAAATTTGGACTATAGCTCAGAAGTGGATGACAATGCATGAAAATGGTTGTAAAAACATGGTACATAAAAAAAAATTTGTTAAGAAAATTATTATTTTGAATATAATGATGTAGAAATTTTAATTAACAAAATAAAAAAACCATCATATAATTTAATTACATGGTAAATTATTCATAAACTATAATCTGTTCATTTAAGTATAATTTAGAGTTCACTTCTGAAATCATCACCTTTTATTAACTACAGCATATGCAATATTTAAATATCTATGGGTATGATGTGCATGGTTACTTTTTAATCATATTTTTAAATCTTGTAATAGTCGACACCCCAAGACAAAATTCTTCCTCAATATTCTTTAGATTTGATCAATACTTTTATTTTAAGGTTGTTAAAGACGAAAATGTCGTCTCATACTATCTCAAAACCTAGGCACAAACCCGCTCGACCGATGGCCGCATTTCGACTAAATTATTGTTTATGGCTGTAGGCGTAAGCCAAGACATGACAACGGTCATCACATACAGCCTTACCACTTTTTCCAGTTGACATGCAGTTTGAAATTGGTTTTTCAGAGAATATGTAGGGGAATAGTATTTGACCATTAAAATTATCTGGATCGTG
Organism: Trichonephila clavata; assembly: GCA_019973975.1. Taxonomy (NCBI): domain Eukaryota; kingdom Metazoa; phylum Arthropoda; class Arachnida; order Araneae; family Nephilidae; genus Trichonephila; species Trichonephila clavata. The sequence goes on along the minus strand of BMAO01012572.1, from coordinate 101,671 downwards.
ATCTTATTACGAATGAAACGAGGCCCTGGCCCATACCTTAAGACATTCCTGCATACTAGTACCTTTTCTTGTACCCCATACTGCTTATCAGGTCGCGCTAACCAAGCGGTCAGAGATCGTGGCCTACAGTGTTTCGGTTAAATCGTAAGTTCGAGTCCAGATGCCACTTGATACGCCGGCCACAAGAGGTTGGTTTTAATTAGTATCTTTAAAAGCTTATTCGCGCAACAGGTGATAGCTTGTAATATTGGCTTGAAGTGATATTTGTAATTGTATAAATCGTAGAATTTTATTATTATTTTAAATAAATACTTTGAAGGGGGGGGGGATTAAAATTCTTTAGGTTAGTTGGAATAGTGCACGTGGTTGTGAATAAGATTTTTTTCTGAAAATCCCTTTTTGTTTCGTTTTTCGTGTCAAAAACAGCATTGAAAACAAGGAATAGTGTGTGTATATTTTGGTTTAAAAAAAATAAGGCTAAGAAATGACATGTTCCAAAGAAAGACGACTAGGTCGATTGTTATCGTCAATATGCAGGAATGATAGAGCGTTTTCTTTTTATGGCGATGACGTTTGGCTGCTTCGTATCGATCTGATGATGGTCATCAAAGGTAGAGGGGGTTTTACTTTTCTTTTAAGTAAATTTTTTTGCGCCATTTTTGCATAAGAAACCTTTTCACATAAAAAACATACATTTTGTGTTGCAGTAATACGTATTTAATTATCTGCTACATTATTGAACAAATAATTTTTCTCAGATATGTTGAGATATTACATTTTTGTAAGAATCCCATTGTTATTTGTCTTTTAGATCATTTTTGATCGTAAGGTCTTTTCAAATTAATTTCACAAGATTCGTATGTGATTTTCTGTGAAATAATTTATAAACAAACCAGTTAAATTGATTTAATATTTGTTTATAATGCATTGTAAAATACTTGAACTACTTGAATTGACATCTGAAATTTTTTACAGATATATGGAAGTTTTTTCCGCTGTTAATAATTTTCAAATGTGTGTAAGTTTTTGTGAGATTAAATTGGTGAATTTTTTCATCTTTTTGTAATCATTTAAATAAAAACGTTAAAACTATACGTAAAATATATACCTTTCTGCTGTTAAAACTAAATGGAATTATTGTTTTATTTCTACCCTTTCTCTTTTCAATTTGATAAGGTGGAGGAGTTGATTCTCTTGCAACCACTCCTCAAAAAGAATTATCTGAATCCAATGTCACGTTAGTAATTGTAAACAATGGGATCATCCTACACTTTCTCAAATCTTACTTTTCAAGGCTGCATTTTTATCAAGGATGTTTATGTACTTACTGATTTGTGGTTTTAATATGTCACTGCGTACTGTCACTAATAGTTACATTTCATTATATTTTTCTTTCGTGGCAAAAGTTCATTATTCTAGTATTAATTTTTTTAAAAACTCGTATCACAATAGATAGTGAAAGAATCATATATATATATATATATGATGACTTCTAAGTCTCTTTAACTTTACCCCGTTAAATTATTTCCTAGTTCTTTTGCATAAGACCTTTATAATCTTAATCATAATCTAATTGCTCGCGCGCATTTGCATCCAATCACGACTCCTATTACAAAAGAGTCGTACGACCTTCACCGCCAATATAAAAACTCGGAGCAGACGGTTACGCTCTCTCTTGTCTTTTGTCATCATCATGTAGTTGGCTGCAGCTAGTGTTTGTGTATTGTTGTGTGTGTGTTTATTTGTGATTATGTCCATCTATGAGTCTTCATGTTCAGTGAAGAAGAATAGCTTTTCCAAGACGGCCTCTTCCATAATAATGAAAAGACAACATCAATCATCATAAATAGTAACCATATAAAAACTAACACCGGCCACGCTACAAAAAATCCTTTACTAAATTCGTCGAAATCTTTACTAAATCCGTCATCATAGTTATATATATATATAAAGATAAATCTGTGGTTGTTTTTGCTTATGCAACCTGATCGACAGTACCATCAGATCAAGGTACATGTAATTCATCGCTTCTACGGCTAGATTTTTACGCATGTCGTTAGCCTTAGCTTTGAGCACCATGCAGGTGACAGTACGATTTTGCTCGGTTCCGCCCCAATTTTCAGGGGAAACACCTTAGAGGTGGTCAGGGACCACCCACCAACTTCATGAAAGGACTAGCGGCTCGACGGCTGTTTGGAGTACCCGCATGCCGCAAAGGCACTACACATTTACAAACATCCGTGCCTTCTCCAGTATTTGAACCCAGGCACTACGGCTTCGCAGTCAGCTTCACTTTACCGGGTGGGCGGTACTTAAAGAGAAATCTGATATCAGTCAATATTACATTTAAAGAAAGACTGCTTGATTCTTTTTCATTAAAAAGTACATGTGACTTTTATTGAATGAGGCAGGGTATTTTTGCTCCATCAAGGGTGCTTTTGCATCATCATTTTATCCACTACGAGAAGGATACTAAATATGTAAGAAAAATTCTTGTATTCTCATTATAACTTATCAGTTCATTTGAATCTAAACGTTTCTGAAATTTGAAAGCACTATCTTAAAATTTTAGCGGTACACAAATTTCCAAAATTGTCACAGTGAGTTTATTGTTTGTATAGTAAACATTGGTAACACCACCTCCGGAATAATCCCTAATGATTTCTTTTCGTTCTCGGGCCTCCTTTTTTTTTTTTTTTTTCTCCTTCCAGTCTACATATTCTTTCCTTTCCACGTCGAGAACATAGATGTAAGTTTAATAACTATTTATGGTCTGCACTAATATAACTCAAGATTAAACTTCGTTACTCATTACTACTAGTCATTAGTTGATACCGGCGGATCTTTGGGCATATGGGCTACAGGCAGCCTTCAACCCCATGTCTGATAGTCTATGATGGGAAAGCGACAAAGTTGTGTTTTCCATTCTGCGAGATACTGCATGGCCATTGGTGGAAAGGACTGGTCCGGAAGGCGTGCCTAAATTTGAGTTTTACCTGATGTTTTGGAAGCAAATTTTGTCTTGAGTGAGAGCTGAATAGCTGCTCTCTGATTGGTTGCTGGGTGGTGAGGATAGGTGACTCCTATTGGCTGCCCAGGAGTTCAGAAAGTAACATATGGCAATGTGGGAGGAGTTTGTCCAATTGGAAATATAAGGTTAAAATAGGAAAAATACAGAAAAAAATTGAAATAAAAATTATAATTAAAATTTAGCAATATGCAATAAAAGTTATTGCTTGTAAAGATGATGCTATGGCGGGTTATACGAGTTGAGATGAATTCTCCTTTACCTCTGTTTTATTACTAGCATCACAAGGAATTAAATTTAGCATATTACAATTATTCGTATTAGGAAGAGAATTAAAGAAATTTATTGCTATTTTTTGACTGTGCTCTTTAAAACTATTGATTTTAAGAGCTTTTCTGATATCATCGTTACGCATGTATCTAGTGGCTTTTATGACCATGCGAATATATGAATTTTGTTTAGTATCTAAAATCTTGATATTGCTGTTAGCAGCATATCCCCAAACTGGACAAGCATAAGCAATGATGGGACGCATAATGGCTGTATAGAGAAGCACTTTGTTTTTACCTTGTTTTTATTAACTCGCTGTCTTCTCTTTCCGGGTGGAATTATGTAATTGATTTTAAACTAACTTCCCGATGAGCTAGAGACTTGAAATTTAAACCATAGCTCAGAAGTGGTTGAAAATGTGAAAAAAAAGAAGTTCCAGTCTCGAACCCGGGTCCCTTAACTCCGGAACTTAAACGAATTTACTCAAACAAAGACCACCTGTTCTTAGCACGGGTCGAGTTGCGTCTACGTATTCAGTTTCGTGGCTCTGGGGTCAAAGAGGTCCCCCAGGTAACCAAGTTTTTATTAACTCGCTTTTTTGTATGTCTGTCCGGGTGGAATTTTGTAATTGATTTTAAACTAACTTCACGATGAGCTAAAGACTTGAAATTTGAACTGTAGTTCAGAAGTGGATGACAATGTATAAAAATAGTTATAAAAACATGGTACATAAAAAAAAAATTTTTTAAAGAAATTATCTTTTTTTAAATGTGAGTTCCGGGAAATTAAGAGGAAGAGTTTAAACATTATTCTCCGGAACTTCTTGCGGACTTGTGTAATGTGTTGTCTCCAAGTTAAGTGAGAAGTCATTTTTGTAAATTAATGAATGTTTGGTATAGGTTGTGGGGGAGGGAAGGCCAAAGGTGGACATTGTGTCCATCAATAAACCAACTTCGGAAAAGAGCTTCTCTCGCGTGAAATTTCATATTTTTAATTTCCTTGAAAATACGCTCCCTTTCATATGTTTGTTTATATCTTTAATTTAATATTTTATTCTTGATAATTTTTGCCTGAAGAAGTATGCCAGAAACAGAGAAATAAACTTGTTTTTATTCTCAACTGAACCGTTTTAAAATTTTATTGCTAAAAATTGAAAAAAAAAGTTTACTTTGAGGATTATACTATGTGTTAACAACTAAAAAGGAATGAAACCTCTTCGGAGTAAAGAGGAGGAAAAAATAATTTCTTTTTCACTCAAAAATCCCATAAACATTCCGGAATATCCATAGCTATGCTAAAGTAAAAAAACATGAACACTGTGTAAAACTAGGCTTTATTCAAAAAGTTAAAAATAATCCCCCCCCCCTCTTAATTTATGTAGTACTTAAACAACAGAGCAATTAAGACATTAAGGCAATACATCATGAAACATTTCCTTTCAGTGAGTATTTGGCTGCTGTATTACTTCAAAACTTAGATTTTTTTTAGTGGAAGAGGGTAGAGTATTGTGTTACTTAAGAATTATATAAATCTTGGAAGTTTGTGTGAAGAAAAAATTTTCATGTTTACTTCAGATGTTCTCATTATTTTATTTAAATTTGAACCTTTAAAGAAATTTTAGTTTTTTTTGGTTGGAACAAATTTTTACCGTCGTCTCTGTGGTATTTCAAAGAATTCATTGAGCATTTATTGCATATCCTAAGGAATATCCCCCCCCCTTCCACTTTGTTTTTATTGATTTCTATAAATGGGAAAAAAGAAGACTTTGTCATAAAAATGCCCCTCCCGTTTTTTCCATCTATCTTGCGACTAAAAATAGAATAATGGAATAACATTTTGTTCGTAACTTTTTCACCGAAATTTCCCAATGCTTTCAAAGATTAGGAAAGGGGAAAAAATATTTATAAATCCATGAACGTGAAATATTTTGTGTAAAGTTGTCAATATTCGTGAGGGGGAAAGTATTTAGAAGTCTCTTAATTTTATTAGATGATTTAATGAGCACCCCTTCCCCTTCAACACACACTTAAAAAAATTGGTCGTAACAAAAAACTAGAATCTCGAATTAAAATAATTTGGACGATTCAAATGAACGAAGCAATTTATTTAGGTTTTATTTTTAAAGAATCTTAAATTATATATTGATTGGAAATTCAGAAATGTGGTTTTTTCCTCGGTCTAGTTAATAAAAAATCATTTTTACGACCTCATCAACATTAAATACTTACTTAGCGACACCAATTATTTCTGTTTAACTGTGTAACCAAGTTTATTAACACGCTTTTATAAGTTTCACTTGTTTTAATACTGTTTTTCCCTCTTCCTTCCATGTAAAATCTACAATAATTGTTTACTTTTCCATTCACTAAATCAGTGCAACAAGGTTCTGCTGAAAGAAGCTTTTTTTCCCCTTATTAAACAACTAGTCAAGTTGGACGGAAAACTGTGGGATTATTACGTGAATAGGTCAATGAGTATAAGAAAACGTCAAATTTGTGTTACAATGGGCAAAATTCGTGTGACGTCATAGTCACAACTGCAATCACGTGTGTCCAGCCTATCTGTTTATGCTCTTATCTGTTCCCAACTACTTTTTGCAGAAACTTGCTTTAAAAAAAGGTATATATATATATATGTCAGTAATAACTCCCAAAATGCACTCGATTAAAAAATGCCCGTATAACATAAGAGTTTTCTTACTTTTGAAGATTTAATGCTTGAATATCTTGATCCAATTATCAAAAATTTGAAATTTAACTAAATTTTGCAAATAGAGCTAGTACAAATTTAATTTCAGTTTTGAATTCAATACAAAACACGCGATTGCATTTATCGTGAGACCGTCATGAGTTTAGCCCATTGCTTTTCTATTAAAACGATCTCGTGTATATAGACCATGTGATTGCAAAAAGAATGAATGAAATGCCATTTTCTTAGCAAATCTTCCAAGTCGAAGGACTTAGCAAAGAAAATTTGCACTGTTATTTTTAACAGTATTTTGATATTTTATTGTATGGGCAATTTTTTCAATAACACAGAAAAGAATATTTCAGTAATAATACGAAATTTTTCATTGTGTATTAATAATTCATCTGTCCAAATTACCATGATCTATTTATAGACGGTTGACTATAATAAGAACCATCCATTAGGCGCATTGTTCTTTTGTTTCTGGCATATTGGAACACATTCGAAATGAGTCCACTTTTATGAGTGCAATTTAGTTTTGGTACAAAATTGCGTTCCCGTGCACCAGTACGAGTTTTTTCTAAAAAAAATGTTCTGTTTAATGATTACGTCATGGTTGAAGACTTGTTCACAATGAAACCTTTTTCTATTATACGACAGAGAAAGATCTGGAGAAATGCAAAGGCAATAAATACTATCTTCATGGACAATTTATTTCCTATTATAAGTAGAATGTGTCGGCGTACATAGTTATGCGATTTAAATACATTTCCAGAACGCGTGGGATAAATATCGATTTTAAACTTGATCAGCGGTGCGGATAAGTTTCGGATTCATCAGCAGCTAGTCAACACTAGGTTCCCAGAAACAATGTTTCGGGAAACCTGTTCCTCACTGTATGGAAAAGTGGAAGGTTGAAATCGAACTGAAGATTGATGGATTCATTTTGTTGGAAAAAATGGAAGGGAAAAAAGTTTACCGATTGTTTTGTCGAATCGTAATCCATTTGTTAAATTTCTTAAACTTTTTAAAACATGTGTTTTACCATTTAAGAATTAAATGCTGATTTGCCTGAAGGTATAGATCTTTAATTTATCATTGGTTTCTGTAACTGATTTCGTAAATAAGTTGGATTGCCATGAAGTAAGATCTGCTGTTATCTCAGTAAGATGCTTTTGTAAATGTTAAAATAAGGGAATTAGAGTGTGAGATTAGTGTTTTGCTTGTTGAATTACCATGCTGATTCTCCGAGTGATTATTTGTCTTGTGGAATTATCAAATTTGTACATGTTAACGATTTTAAAAAGTAAACTTCTGCTTCCTTCTGTACCAAAGATCGGCAAACTGATTCGGGAGTTGAGTCATCTGAGTGCTTGTATGTATTGTTTCGTAGTTCCTCCTTGAGTTTTATTAACTCTGTTAAAACAATGACAAATACAGTAATAAAATCATAAAACGATTAGATTTTTTTCTAAGTTTTTAAAAATATACAGGTGCTCTTGATATGTTACTTTGGTGATATGGCCAGCCTGCTTCAGCTATGTATTCTAGTTTCCAACATAGATTTGCGTAAAGGAGGTTTATATACGATTTTGTTAACATTTTGACTGTAAGATTAATATTTTGAGGATGAAATTCCTGGGATGGGGGATTTCAATTTATTATTTGAAATAAAAATTATCTAGCATTTTTAAATTTATCTTTTCAAATGGCGGGTGTAAGCAAGCGAAAGATCGAAGGATACGTTTGGGTGCTTTCCAATGATAAAATATTCTTATTGCATAGTTAAAAGTCGTTGCGAAATGCATTGTATAAAATCTTCTAATTGCGAGGTAAGCAACATCTTGAATTGGAAAGGAAAAAGCTGGTAATCATTACTTTCTTGCAAAGAAAACTCCTAACGAATATCCTAAAAAGTACGTACCATTGTGAATATTTCTGAAATGAATTTAGCGGCAATGAAAGAAAATCAACCGACGCAAAAATCAATTGGAAACATCTGTAGCTACGAAAAACAAAATGCTTGTAGTGAACCAAAATTTGCAGCTTAAAAAAAGTTCGACATCCTTTATTGAGACATTTGTCTGTACACAAAACATGTTTTATGAGTTCTGCATTGAAAGGGAGTCTTAAATTGATTTACTTAAATGCTGGATCCCCCCCCCCCAAAATGGTCTGTATTTTTGAAAATGTGGGTTTAAAAATTCTCAGATTTTGAGATTGCAAAAACTTTAAGGTTGCAATATTTTCTTGCCCCACTCTGTATTTTTAATATCCCATTGTACTATATCGAGAGAAATACTTTACTTGCTATATTTTACGGAAGAAATTCTATTTTTGTATCCCAACAACTTCCAAAAGCAAACTACATCAAGGCGAAGCCACCAGTTATATTTCAAAAACTACCACTACATTTCTTGAAAAGATTAAATACAGGTATTTAATGTATATTTTTTCATTAATTGGAATATTCCTCTTGATGTTTCACCAATGGACTATAGTTCGCTGAAAAGAGCTTTTTCTCAACGAAACTCACCATAGTTGATAGACTCTAGAAAATAGGAAAAGAGGGTTTTCAAACAATATCTCTGGAAATTTTACAGGAAACCTTTCTATCTTGTAAAGCAGTTTCTGATTTATAGTCCAGAAACAAGATTATTTGATGAACATTTGAAAACAGTTTAATATGTAGACACAATAAAGCGATTTGGGGTCGGGTTTTTTTTTAATTAAAAAAAATATAAACACATTTCTATTTCTGTAAACCCGCTTACCACACGAAAATTGTCTTTCTTATAAGATCTATATTCCGCGTTAAAAAATTTCGTTGTTTGCATATAATATTTTGTCGCGATTTTTTCTGTGACTATAGATTATCTAATAGAAAATATTGGAGACTGATTCATTGATTCTCAATATCTTTAGAATAATCTTCCCAACTCGAATTGTATGAATTGGAAAATTTTTTTATTTTTGGTTCCTTAAGAAATTCGTTAATTTATTCTACATCGGAGAACCCCTACTATGACATGGAAATTGTTCATGAATTTTTAAAAAAAATTGTTTCAAATCGAGGAAAAGGATCTTTTTTAAAAAAATGCCAAGCTCATGGCACTCACATAATGTGCAGTGCTTAAGAAATAAGACTTAGGGAAAATCTTCAATAACTTTAGAACTACATGTGTTTGAAGTTCGGGCGAATTTAAATACAGTGCAAGATATAACAGAAACTTGAATTATTTTTATTCGAAAATATTTGTATTTTATACACGTAGAAGATGTTAAAGCCCCATGAAAGCTTATTTACAATGCCGTTTTTATAAATGTAAAACTTCTCACATTTCTTAAAGGTCATAAAGGTGAAATTTTTTCAAAAGTATCATTTGAGATGTTTATCCAACTGTTTTAAATGGCCGCTTTAAACTCGCATTTTGTGTTTTAATTTTTACCATTTCTGTAAATTTCACGCACCAGAATGCCCCAATAAGTTGCATTGGGTTCAGGTCAGGACTACTTGATAGCCCACTCAAGAAGTTGAATATTAACTTGAAACCGTGATTTTATGTTGCATTGTGTATGGATACGCTGTCCTGCTGGAAAATGTACTCTCCATATGTTATCAGAGGCGCCTTCGAAAATAATTTTTTTGCACGGATGTCGTGGTAGTCTGCTTAATTAGTTTTCGCTTTCAAATAAGCCACTGTTATCGTTCCACCGCACGAAATTATCACGGATTCCCCACCATATTCTCGTTTTTATATTTCACGTCGGATATATCATGCCAATAATATATAAACTCGTCTGGTACATCATGATAAAACTTTTTTCATCTGAAAAACAATTTTGTGCCACTAATACCCAAAAGCAATGTGTTTCTTTGCAAACTCTAGGTACCCTATTTCATGTTTTTTAATAGTGGTTGGAGTTTCATTTTTCTAAATTTTACGTTTGGATGCTTTAATAGAGTATTACGCACAACTCAGCTGGTGCATGGAAGTTTTTAATCGGTCTCGATTTATGAAGAGAGCTTTTTGAAACAATATTTGCTCTCGTTTGACGAAAAGTCAGCGCCAGGCGGATGGCATGTACTCTTTAACTTAGCATAATCATCATTGTTTATTTTTGAAAGCGCCGCAGTTTCAGATCTACTTAATTAACCTTGTTCAGTCAACATTAATTGCTCGCATTTTCCAATTTTTACAAAAGTTACAATTTCCACTGGCACATGCTTGCAATTAGTTAAGGCAGGTTCACACATAGCCTGAAGATTAAAATCTACTGAAAATGAATAGACCAACTGACGTTCTACATTGAAGTTGGCCTTATCATTTTTTTCAGCTTTTCGATTGTGTAAAAACAGAGAATTTTAAAATTTAAAAAAAAAAAAAAAATTTTGATAAAAGTAGTTATAAAACTTATTTTCTGCGCCGTGTTTAAATTTGTATGAAATTTAGATGCGTAGATATAGAAAAAGTAAATATTTTCCGCCACTATATATTTATAAATTTGTTAAAATAACTTTTAAATTATTGTGTGAGGTGTAACTTTGGCATTTTTTTCTCACTTTAAAGTTTTTACCGTTCCTTACTATACAGCAAAAAGATATTTCTTCAATTGGAATTTGTTTGGCTTATTGTGTTCATATCTTTGTGATATCAATTTATTTCCTATTTTTTCCTTTTTGATTTATTTAGAATCCAACCACAAATTTATAAATGTGAATAATAAAAAAAAATAGTTTTAGAATCACACACATTTAGGAGATCTATATGTAGTACGGAATGGTAAATTAAACTCGAACAAATCAACCATCTTCGTTAAAGATACCCAACTATCCTTTCTCTTCAAATGCACACATTTATTTAAGAAATAATTGAACTGTGCAATTTTCCCATCCGCTATAGTGGTTAGTGATGCTGACTGCTGTGCCGTAGTTCGAATCCCGGTGAAGGCATGGATGTTTGTAAATGTATAGTGCCTTCACGGCATGGGGGTACTCTAAATAGCCGTCGAGCCGCAAGACCTTTCGTGAGGTTAGTGGCCGCGGCAGACCAATGGTCAAGGTATCGGATCGTGGCTGGCATGTCATGAGTTCCAGCCCAATACCACTAAAGATCCACCGTGTAGGGGAGCGATGAACGTTAAACCATGTCGAAAGCTCAAACGTCCTCCCTTTGGTGTGTTGTGGTAGTTAGGAGAGGGGGTGCCAGCTGAGGTGTCGTCCTCGGCACTTGACCATGGTTCAAAATTACGAGAGGTCCGTCGCCATAAACCCTCTTGTAGCTGAACAGTGCGACGTTTATATTCACGTATGAAGTTAGTGGAAGGGAAAGAGAAGTGAGAGGCCCTTGACTACCGTTCCCTCAAAATTGGAGTGGAACCAAGAAAAATCGTACTGTCACCTGCATGGTGCTCAAAGCTTAGGCTAACGACAAGCGTAAAAATCTAGCCCCTAGCTGCGATGAATTTCGCGGACCTTGATCTGATGTTACTGTCGATTAGGTGGCATAAGTAACAACATTCATCTATGTGACAAATGTCATTTGTAATGATCGAAATGCCATTTTATTATCTTCCGAATTATTTTATTATTGATATTGAAATTTATTATTGTGTCACGTTCTGTATTATTTTTCTGACATATATATTATTTCTTTTTTTCATTTATACTCGATACGTATACAACGTATCCATTTTTGTAACACAATTAATTCTATCCTAGTTTATGATATCATTAATAATACATTGTTATCGATAATCTCCTTTTTTTAATACCTAATTAGTATTCTGTTTTGAGTTGTTAAAAGGATATGTTTTCGTGTGTTAGTTGAAATGAGTACCTTAACTATGCGAAACCTTATCTTAAGTTTCACTTGAGAACAATTTGCATCAAACTCGCCGGAGACTTGAGATTTTTTTAAATACCCTTGTAGCCGAATTTCTAATCTCTTGAATCAAGAAAGCTTTGTGACTGAAAATTCACTCGTCTTCGACTAGTTTTGGAAAGTTGTTGTGAATCTTTTTTTTTTTTTTAAGTTTCTCTTTGGAAAACGTAACAGAGTTGTTGTTGAGTTAATCTTGGTGATGCATATGAAATAAGACAACTGGTTGTCACAGATTTTCCCTTTCCTATGAATGAGCCATCATTATGCAAATACGAGTTGACAGTCGCAGCGCTTCGGTGATCTTTTAAAGGAAGAGTTTCTCTGTTGATGAGCGAATATTGCCCTAAGTAATAATGCATATGATATTGTTTTTAGGTGGGGTTCCGGAAAACTATCACATTCTGGAAAACGCCCATTCTGTTGATAATTATCTTTCCTTTTCTGTGTTAATGTGAAGTATATGTATCACATATTTTGGCTCCTTTTCAGATGAAAAATGCTCAACAGTAATATCAATTGTTTTTGTACAGTGTTTTAGCTAAAGTCATACTTATATAAAAAAAATGTAATTTTTTATAAAATTAAATTTTATTTAGAGTTGTATAAGAATTCTTCCATTCACTACACATGTTTCTTTTTATTTAATAAACAGTGCTCGTTTTAAAAAAAGTTAATGGTTCATTCACTCTGCCTACCATTTGTTTGAACCAGCTAAAGCACATTAAATCTGTCGGGTCGTACTTATTACTTAAGGTATCCCACTGTGGTTACGACAACTTTTTTTTTAAATGGAGATATGGGGATTTTTTTGTTGTTTTTTAGATTTGTTTAGTACATTTTATGAAAAATATACTAAAATTAAGAAGAGAAAAGGAAATTATTATTACTAAAATGGGTAAAAAATGACAAAAATTTATATAAACGCGACCCATTGTGAACCAAACGTTTATAAAGAAATTTTCAATTTTTCAATTCTGATGTGTTGCTATATGTTATTCGTTGGGTCGAAATGACCTTCAGGATACGAAATATTTTAATTTTTACAAAAACTAGAGCACTTTATCTCAGTTACTATATGAAATTTGCTTTAAAAAAACAGTGATTATATTCACATAAGGGACTGAAAATTTTGTAATAAAACAGTGATGGATATATCTGAAGTTAAAACACTTCTACTATTATACAAATCTTACACAAAAAATTTCTGTTCATTATTTTCAAAATTTTTTGAGCAATCGCTGACCCCGTTTGATTATTTTCAAAAAATCACATTTCGAGTCAAACGCGTTTTAAAGTGTGACATCTTGCTTGAAGTATTGGCATCTGCTTTTACTAAAACACTTATAGTTTTTGTTCTAGTGAACGGAAAATGATACACTTGGTATTTTTATAAAGCCTATAAAATAAAAGCATAAAAAATTTCATCATTCTCAATTTTAGGGTAGTCGGATACCTTAATAAACAGTGTTCGTTTTAAAAAAAGTTAGTGGTTCATTCACTCTGCCTACCATTTATTTGAACCAGCTAATGCACATTAAATCTGTCGTGTCGTACTTATTACTTAACTGTAAAAAGGTTTCTTCGAAAAGCAGAAGCTGGCAACAGCGAAGCGCATGAACTGATTCGCTCGAAGCAAGCGATTGCATTTATCATGTGGGTATGTCGTCACAAAAAATTTATAAATTGACGGACTGGAAACAGAGGATTGTAATTGCGTGACTTACATCGCTTGCATTTAGCCCATCGATTACATCGATTGAATGCTAAACGATTGAATTGTAAATCCACCACTTTATGTATAAATTATGTTTTGTGGATTGTTAATTGATCACCGATTAGTTTGAACTTAAAAATTATTAATATTAACCATACAACAAAATGTCCTAAATTTAGTAATTTTCTTTTCGCAACTTCAGAGGAGCAACAAAATATTCTGGAGGTTCATTCTAGGTCTGAGAATAGAAAGGAAGGAAATTTAAATGTTTTTTAAGGGAACGGGGCTTAAATGTTTTTTAACATTTTACGAAACTTAAGGTGTGGAGGAGGAGCATTTCATTTATGTGGTAGCAATTTTTCTCTTGAAAAAAAAAAAAATGTTACTTATAGGTATTATGAAGATATCTTTCCTCACTCTGTTTAATATGCTTTTATAGCTATGCAGAAAAACATCAGTAAATGTAAAAGTTTTCGTGACATTAGATAAGTTGAAAGGTCGGGCAGGGTATATCGTGTCTTGTGGCGCACACAAAGGGGAGGTGGTCCCCGGGACCGGACTCCCCCTCCCCCACTAAATTTTCTTATGATTGATTATAATCCTGGGCATAAAGTACATAAAGTTTAATTAAACAAACTAAACTCAGTGGCGCAACAGCTCTTAAGGGCCAAGGCCTACTATTGTCTTCTCAGTGTCCGTTACTTTGGACGCTGAGGTGCATGATCAGTGGCCGCGGTAGCCAAGTGGTCAAGGCATCGGATCATGGCTAGCGTGTCATGAGTTCGAGCTTAGTGCCACTGAAGACCCGCCGTGTAGGGGAGCGATGGACGTTAAATCTGTCAAGAGCTCAAACGTCCTCCCGTTGGTGTGGTAGTTAGGAGAGGGGGTGCCAGCTCAGGTGTCGTCCGCGTCACTTGACCATGGTTCAAAATGACGCGGTCCGTCGCCAAAAGCCCTCGTGTAGCTGAACAGTGCAACGTTAATATTCACTTAAGGTGCATGGTCAGATGTTCCGATCAGGTGGTCAGTCTGAAGCGAACCCCCCAGTGTTTAGCCCTCAAACAAGCTTGGCACTCATTTGTCGACCGGCTGAAGGGATGAAAGGCTGAATCGACCTGGCCCACCCCGAGGATAGAACCCCGGACCTGTGGTGTGAAAGCCTGATACGCTATCACTGGGCCTCGAAAATTGAATTACTGGATATTAATAATTAATTTTATTAATTAATTAATGCTGATCATTTTTTTTATTTTTACTGGGTTTTTTTTTTTTTTTTTTTTGGTTTTTTTTTTTGTTTGTTCCCGACAATCGACAAGATCGAAGGAATACGTTTGGCGGCGTATTGGGGTAGGATACGAGATTGGTGGACTTCCGAACCTCGACCCCTCCACCCTTTGAAAAATTCCTATGTGCGCCACTAATCGTGTCACAAAACTCATACAGAGAACTCTGAAAAAGTTATACCTTTATCCCTATAGAAGTAACAAAAAACTCAAAATTTTTTTCCAAAAAAATCGAACTCAGTAAAAAAATAATCCTTTTGTACTTTTCCTTAATACCACAAACGTTTGTCATTTAAGCCGTATCATTCTTTCTCATGAGTCATCTCCTTTCCAAGTTTACGAGAGAGAAAAAATGCCTTCCTTAGAGGCGCAGTGAGTAATTTGTTGTCTTAATTCGGGTGCTGAGACGTTTCCGAAAGCAGAGTATGCGATCTATCACCATTCATCAAATGAATTTTCCCACTGGTTCCGACCTGGCTCCTGTTCCGGTATTAATCGGATGCGTGTATAGGTGCACTTTCTCGATTCGCCCATCCGTTTTTAATCCCAACTTGGGTTAGAAAAAGTTCTGTCCTCTATATTTGAAAAGCATGTTTGTGTTGCGAAGATTGCATTTGAAGAATTTTTTTTAAATGTTTGTTTTTTAATTGATTTTTGGGACCTTTGTTTTGTTTTTTGCGTGGAATTATTTTTAAAAAAATGTTATTTATATATATATTAGCTATATATAGGGCAAAATGGCTTCACAAATTGATGCATTTTCCATTATTTAACCAAGGTTGTAGCTGCAGTGGCCTGGAGGTCATGGTCACGAACTCATGGCCGGCATGTCATGAGATCGAGGTCTAGTGTCACTCGAGACCCTGTGACCGCAGTAGCCTAGTGGTAAAGGTAACGGACTCTTGGCAGGCATGTCATGAGCTCGAGTCTGTACCGCTGATGACCCTGCTGGATGGCGTAGTTGATTTGTCGCTGACCTTGTACACCTAAGGTTGCGAGTTCGACCTCGGCCCAAGTCCTGGATTTCCATGATGCAGAAAATCGACAGCGTCCCTATCGCATGATTATGCTGCGTCTTAAAGATCCCTAAAGTGCCTGTTTGGCTTGGGTGCTTTCGGCAAATTAAATTCCTAGTACCATTTGTCGTTGACAAAGCTCAGGTGCCTCCCCAAAGGGAGGCACCTGAGTTGGTATTCCTCATATATTGTGCCGCACTAAAAAGTGATACCAGTTCACTGAGAAGTGTACTATGTCTGTGCAATAGGGGGAAAAAACCAATCCGCAGCCCCGTTGAGAAGAAGAAAAAAGTAATATAATTGACTTTTCATTTGTACTTTTTCATGTTTAATTCGAAGACTACTACAGCTCACTGTTAATGTTCTTATGAGTCGAAAGTTCCACGTTCTGTAAAATACGAAATTAAAATGAATGCACCGCGTTAAATCGATACCTCAAAATCCTCTTGGGGGTGTAGTGTGGAAGTGAAAAGAGTAAGGTGTTTATTAGCCCACTGGTCATCCTCCTTAATTGACCATGGCTCTAAATTGTGAAATTTGTTCACCGATTATCTTTGGGTGATTTCTAAGGTGACATTAATTCATAACTAAACTGAATTCAGTAGCGCAACAGTCCCTGAGGGCCAAGACCTACTGTGCCTATCTCAGAAAACGCGACCTTAGGCGTTGGGGTGCATGTGCGGATGTTCCGGTCAAGTGGTCAGTCTGACGCGAAACACCCAGTGTTCAGTTTCCAAGCAAGCTTGATACTCATTTATCGACCCACTGAAGGGATGAAAGGCTGAGTCGACCTTGCCCAACCCGGGATTTGAACCCCGGACATGTGGCGTGGAAGCCACTGGGCTTCAACTTTAATTCATACAAATCAGTAATAAAATTTTATAATGAACTAAAATATAATTTTTCATGACAATGTATACCTTTTTTGTTTCCTATTATTTTTAAAACTTAAATGTAGCCCGGAAGGAGTACTTAAAGAAGTGTTTTTTTGTGATTTAAATCTGTTATGTTGTGAGTACTTTTGAATTACATTCACTCTGCAAACGAATGTTTGTTCGATTTCTTTCGTTTTAGTAAAACACGTGCTCAAAATATTTATCTGCGTACAAATACCCAAAAGGCATGTTCATGCTCTGTCGCTCATTGATCCAATCCGTATGGTGGATGGGTTTTGTGATAACAAACTTTGAAGATATCGATTCCTTCGATATATAATCGAAGTGTAAATCTGTATAAAAATTAATATACTTGTATTTTTCGTTTATAACCTTGTAACAGAGGACCTTCAAACTGATTTAGAAAATTTCAGTTACTCTTCGGTTTACAGTGTGTAAAAAGTTAGGCATTGATTTATAATACGATATAAATATATAAAAAAGCGCTGTTTGATTACAATTAGCCGGTTTTCACTGATATATCAATGAGGCAACCATTAAGTATGTGACAAAATTGATTTTTTCATATTTTTTTCAATTCCTACTATTAGTTCACACTCTCCCTATATATGTTGACTAGCTGAAATGCCCGTTCTTCGCACGGGTTAAATTTTAAAAACAAAAATTCTTCTATCATAGCAATTATAATATTTTTTTAGGGAGGGTAAAACCCTGTATGAAGTAGAAAACCAAAAATTAAAAACATTTTTTTTTTTCAAATGAATGTTCACATTAGAAATAATTTTAAGCAAATTGCAATTTAGCTTGAAAGTAAATAATAATTTAACAAAAACAAATATTTCAATGTAAGAGAGAAAATTAGCAAGCTAAAGAGTAAATAGATATGAATGAATGTAAATATAAATAAAAATTATTACAGAAAAGTGATAGCAGTAGTGAGTTTCTGCTATGGGAGAAATAACCTGCAATAGATGAGCCGAAAGAAAAAATGAATGATGATAAACTGATTCACTAAATGCTATCATGAATAAGAAATATTAGAAAGCATTCAACTGAAAAAAAATTAAATTAGCATTGCACCCATACCTCATATAATACTATCTAACATCTCAGTAATACATCTAATATAGAGTATTAGTTCAGAATTTAAATAGGAATTATATTTTAATTTAAATTAAAAGGTTATTAAAACAGAAAAAGTAAGCCCTAAATTTGATAAAATTGCCATAAACAGTTCTGAACAACAAAAAAGCACATAACTGAAAATCTTAAATATTTAAAATTGAAAAAGAAATAAAAAAATATAAAAGTAACCTTACATATAGTACATTGAAATTATAATATTAATTCAAATCAAAAAGCTACTTCAAATTGATAAGTTAAGATTTAAATTTTGATGAAACTATCATAAGCAGCTCAGAACAAAACAAAAAAAAAGCATGACAAAAAATATTATACGTAAATAGAAATTCTAACTTAAAATCACAATATTGACAATCTGTTAATATCAGTTTACATTGAGTGTCATTTTCTAAAGTTACATTTTCCTACTTTTTTGTTACAATGGAAAAACATGGAATCTGCCAATAAAGGAAAAGGGTACTTATGTATTGGCGTCACCGCAGCAAAATTTGCACCACGATATCAAAATAACAGATTCTTATGTGTCTTATAAGGGAAAAAAATCAAATTTTGGTGAAAAAAGTACCACTTTGGCTACAGTGACTCTAATACGTAAGTATCAGGAAAAGTAGTAACCTTTTCAATAGAAGAAAATGTAGGTTCTTAGATTTTATTGCACCAATGTCAATGTTCAAAATATCTCGCCAAGTTGGCAACACTGATTTCACGTGTCGTACCCGTTCTTCGCACGGGTTAAATTTTTTAAAAAATCCAGCTTTTTTTTGCAAACATCATATATTTTAAAGAGGACTGAGCCATTACAGGGCAGTGTATCTAAAAGTTAGAAGTTTTTTTTTTATGAGTGTTCATATTGAAATTTTGCTTAACAGTTAAGAATGATTTCATATGAAGTATGTAATGTAAGAGAGAAAATTAACATGCTAAAAAGGTAAATAGGAATTAAAATATAAATACAAATTATAAAGGAAAAGTGATAATAGTAGTGTATTTCTGCTATGGGAACTATGAGTAAAATAACATGAAATATATAAATCAGAAGAAAAAATTAACTACGATAAACCCTTTCACTAAAATATTATCATAAATAAAATATTAGGAAGCCTTCAACTGGAAAAAAATTAAATTAGTACCAAACTAAAATTTTAAAAAATATCTAAAATAGGCCTATATTATAATAAACTATTAAGTTAAATTCACTGTCGCATTAAATTACATGAGGAATGGATGTAATACTATCCAACATCTATATTAGATTAAATATAAAATTTAGATGTAATACAATAGAGAAAAAATTAAATTAGCAAGAACCAAAATAAAAAAAAAACCATCTAAAACAGATTAAAAAAGCAACATAAAAAAAAAATATGAACCTAATGAGAGAAATACTAAACCTTGATGATAAAAATTAATTTTTAAACAATACTTTTTTGCAATATTTCGATTAAAAATATTTGTTATTCAGTCGTAAAGAACAAACAAATGAGAAAAAAAATGATAAATAATTAGTGATCATTGAAACATATCATATGGACAGCATATGTATAAATTATATGATCTTCATAAAACTAAATAAGGAACATATCAGAAGCAAAATTAAACCTTGATGTCATGAGAAGTAAAATCGCATCAACATTTAATTTTAAAGAAATCCAAAGAGAAATATGAGAAAATCGTATCAAGCTGCATCTTTTTTTCACAAACATTTTTGGATCACAAATGATATAAATAAATTTATATACTTGAAGATTGTCAAAAGCAAAATTAAGCCATGATATGCCATGTGACAAAAAATCTGATCAACATCAATCAGCATCTGAAACGTTTTTCTGAAATGATGAAAATATGGTATTTGCTGATGAAGGAAAGAAAGCAATAATCTTTTTTTTCAACCAAAAAAAAAAAATGTCATAGAAATGTATACATATGTAACAAATATATACAATGCATATGTATAAAATCTTCAAAAATGAAAATGAAGAACTGATTGTCAGAAGGAAAATTAAACCATAATGCAACACAACAAAAAATTGCATTAACTCAGAATTTTGAAGTGCAAAAGAAAATTACTTTGTTATGCATTCAATCACATCAATAGTTTCCATGAAGATTTTCTTGATGAATAAAGTTAACCTTCTTTCCATGAGATCAAAAAATGAGTACTTATCGGTTATAAAAACTATGAGGAGAAAAAAATAAAATAAGCAGCATGTAGAACATATGCCAAAATCTATTTAATAACAGGTTGGAAAATATGCCAGAAAATCTCATATATAAGTAAAAATTCATATTAGTCCTTACGTATTAGCATCACTACAACCAAACTGGCACTAAGCAAATCCCAACAAAATGTGACTGATTTTTTTTTATATATAAAAACATGTAAGAATCTTTGTTGTTTTAATATCAAGAAGCGATTAGGATTGCACCAAATTGGCTGTGATGATGCTTATATGTAAGTATCATAAATTCTAACTTAAATCATGATATCGGCAATCTGATAATCCCAATTAGTTTGAATGGAGTGTCATTTTCTATGGTATACTTACATATTATCACAACCTATTGGCGACATTATATGAAATGAAGCATATGGTTGCCAATTTGGCGAGTTATTAATTAAGTTGGCATTATTTTCAATAATACGTAAGCTCCAAAAAATGTTATTGCTTTTTACCTTTATCGGCAAATTCCATGTTTCATCAATGTAGCAAAATAGTACCAGAATATAGCTTATAACAAAAAGAAAAGGTACTGGCGTATTATTGCAACAATTGCCAACTTGCATATGTGAGACACTAAAATAGAAAATATAGCATAATTTAAATTAAAAGGTTATAGAAAACAAAAGAAAATTAAGCCTTAATTTTGCCAGAAAAACTTAAAATATAAAAAATTCAAACATGAATAAAATAAACGTAAATATATATGAAGTAACCTAGTAAACATCAATTCAAACCGAAAAGCAACCTTAAATAGATAAGCAAAGGTCTGATTTAGATGAAACTACCATAAACACCACAGAAAAAAGGAACATGTCAGAAAAAATCTTATACGTAAATAAAAATCTGTATTCTTGTGTATTAACATCAACGCAGTCAAAATTTGGACCACGCAAATCGTGCTATTTTAAATTTTTTTTTAAGCATAGTACTACTATCTCTAGTAAAAAGTTCATTAGTTGCATTATTGTAAAATACAACATGTGAAAATGCGCTAAAATTACTTGGCCATGCCAATGATTGATATCTTGTTTAATATAAAAACACGCAAGAATCTTTGTTATTACTGCTTAGGACCCAAACGGTTAAGACTGTATTCTGATAGGAAGATGCATCGGTCTTCCAGCTAAACATGTTATATATTTTTTCAATAACTAGTTAGTTTAATATACATTGTTTTACCTTATTTTTGGTATGATTATTCCAAACCTTTTCTGGGTTTAGATTTAATTCTGTCATTTCATTTCAACTTAAAAATTTGATTTATTTGGTATGTTGTCAATTGTAATACCTATTTTGATTTAAGGCTGTGTCAGGTTTATTATTCTATTTTCATTTTGACCTTTATATGTATACATTTGATTCTTCTGTACTGTTTCTGGTTTTAGATTTTATATAGTCATTTTTTCCCAGCTTAAGGATTTCTGATGACTTAAGTGTTGCTTTCAAAAATTTCGATTCAATATAAGAAGAAACAAACACATAGGTATCCAAGTTTTTGCCACTGAACCTCATGTTTTTAACAGTTTGAAAATTCTCACCAAAATACAGCAAAGAGATATCCCTTATGAAAAATCTGGAAACCGAAAGAACAGAGTTCAGACAGCCTGTAACTCAGAAGCGGAGCAGTAAGTCCTAGGGTTCAACATGGCAGTTTTATACGCTTCGCCAGATGAGTAGTTGTTCAATTCATGATCAAGTGTAAATACCTTAAATCTATTCCAGTTGTCGATAATAAATGAACAGCCCGTCGAACAATAATACTGGATTGCACACAACAAATAAGAAATTGAACTGAAGAGACAGAAGCCATCACCATCATTTGGGACAACTTGGCAAGGGGATGTATCATACCTAAAATTCAACAGCTCGTCATTGTTTAGAACAACATATTAATCAACATTAACAATTGAAAATAATTACCTCTAATGGTAGTTCATAAAATAAACGTGGCACTTAACCTAAAATAGTATAAACACAACATCTAAACAAAATCTAAACAATCAACATTAACAACTGAAAACCATAAAAATGCATATTAAACCAATTCAATTTAGAATTACTGTAAAAAAAAATTATAACATGAAACCTCTGACCACAAAAAAAAAAATCAGAAATTCTGGAAGATAAATGACACAGTTTAATCTAAAACCAGAAACAACACAGAAGAATCAAATGAATACATGAAGGTCGAAATGAAAAAAGAATAAATGTGACGCTGCCTTAAAACAAAACAGAAATTACAATTGACTACACACAAATCAGAAATTTTTAAGCTGAAAAAAAAAAAAAATTAAATCTAAACCCATAAATGGTTCGGAATAATCATTCAAAATATAAGCAAAACAAAAGTGTATATTAAACGAATTTAATTAAGTTATAGAAAAAATACATAATAGGCTTAACTGGAAAACCACTGCATCTTCCAATTGTTTACTGTTAACAAATTAGTGTTGCCAATCGGAAAAATAAAATTTAGAAAAAACATTTTCTTAGGATGATTTTTTTCGAAAAACAACTGTAATTCCTCCACTAAGAGTTTAAAAAACGAATAAATACAACCATAAATAAGTATATTTACTATAAAATGTGTTGAAATTCCCCCCAAAACAGCTCGAAACATTAATTTTCGCAAAGTTATGACTTGGCATGGCTGATGACGTCATATCTCCATTTAACTGAAAAATCGCATAAAAATTGAATTTTAAAAGAATCTAAAGTGAATTTCAAAAAAACCTCTTCGAGGTTAATAGCATAACGACCTATAGCTTCTACATGCCAAGTTTCATACTTCTGGGCTGCTTAATTTGGCCGGAACAGCTGAAACACACAAACTTTTCTCTGATTAGTACAGATTTAGCTGAAAAATCGCTTAAAAATTGAATTTTAAAAAAATCTAAAGCGAATTTCGAAAAAAACTCTTCGAGGTTAATAGCATAACAACCTATAGCTTCTACATGCCAAGTTTCATACTTCTGTATTGCTTAATTTCGCCGGTACAGCTGAAACACACACACACACAAACTCTTTCTTTTATTAGTATAGATTAATATATCTTTTTCAAATTTTCAATCTTTTTTAAAATACTTTTTATTCATTCACACAAGTTCATATACATTTTTTTAAAACTTGTAGTGGATGGCACTTGATGTGAATACAATTTTTCAAATATCAATTCATTAATTCTATTTAATTATTGAATAAATAGTAACAAACAAAAATAATAGTCCAACACCATATATAAAAAGAAAATTGCGCCTTGTGTCCGTGTAGCGCAATGGATAGCGCGTCGGACTTCTAATCCAAAGGTCGTGGGTGCGAATCCCACCTGAAATGGCCTAATTTCTCAGAATATGATTTCTTTTTACTATACTATTTTTATTGGAATAATTAAATTTAATTAATGAATAAATAATAACTAACAAAAAATAATAGATATATAGAATGGAAAATGGAAAATCGCTTTCTATTTTGCCACTTAATATTGTGATTCTGTCATATGTATATACTGTAATTTTTTTTATAAAAAGTAACTAAGATAAAAATTTTCTTTGTTGACCTGTAGGAATTGACATAAATTTTTCTTATATATTTATTACTTGTTTATTGATAAATTTCTTTGGTTGAGGAAAATAAAGTGTGTGTTAGCTATTTATTCTGGGAAAATTATGTTGTTTCTTATTACATTGCCCAGTATAAATCCGTGTTTTGGTACAATTTTTCTCCTATAATTGTGGATATTTAATATTTATTTTTAAACAAATATAAAGACATCAAATGAAATAGCTGAAAATGCTGTTCTTGTTAGGTAAGAATGTGTTATTATTTTAGCACAGCATTTCTGATAATTAAATGAGGCCATGGTCGCAAACTCGTGGCCGGTGTTGCTTCTGTCGAGTGGTGGGTTCGAATCCCAGTACCACTCAAGACCCTCCTTATAAAGGACGCGCGTTAAATCTGTCGAGGTTCAATTTTCTCATGTTTGTGTGGTTCAGGGCGATTGCTTCAGGGTACAACGCTAATAAAGAATCAACCAATTAAGCAATGATTAAAGTTTTATATATTTTTTGCAGAAAGATTTAAAGTACGTAAACGAGGAAATTTTCATAATTTGATAAAATTCTGACTGGGGAGATAAAAATGTTTTTATGTGAGCCCACAGAAATTTATTTTTATCGCATTGTAATTTTCCACTTAGGAAATAACACTATCTGCTTGCAAATTATGATAATTCTTCCTGTAATTGGTGTTTAACACGCATATTAAAGTCCTGAAAGCTTATGAAGCGCTCGTTGTGGGCAGTCAGGCAAACAAACCTGTTTAGAATAAACATTGTACAAACGCCGCACAATTACTTTTCAAGTATACTTTGCATATGTATTTCTAATATGAGACTGGGACTTACTTATTATTTAAATACTGTGGTCTGGCTCATCTTCTATGCAAAATCACTTGTCTTATTAATTTCTTGTAGATGTTTTATGAATTTTTGATATTCTGTTAAGTTGGTAATTATTTTATGGATAATTTTCAGTAGAGGTGAGAGACGTGTGGAATTTTTCTGAATTTCTAATGCAAGTTTTGTTTACAAAATCATATAATATCTTTCACATTTATTGATATTGTTACGAAAAAATTTCGAGCTGTTCGTTTATCTTCAGAAACGGTGTTGTGGGCCATGAAATATTACTTCTGCAATTATTAAGTCTGGAGTTTTCGGATGATTTAGCTAGAAAACCCGAGAAGCTTCACGGAGAAAAAAGAAATACTCAAAAATGACTACATGGACATGCTCAATTTGAAATGAGTTTGTTTATATCAGATTTGAACACATGCCTTTACAAATATGAGACATTACATGTACTCAAAATTTCAAAAAATGGTTAATTAACACTATCAAACAAATTAAAAAGATATTCAGGATTGAAAAAGTTTTTTTTAATATACTGGCTACATATTTTAAAGATTGGGGTTCAACAACAAATTTAGTTCTCATAAATCTTCCGAACTATTTTTCGTTTCTACCACGCTACCCGCGGACGAACACATGAGTACTAGATTGTTTTGATATTGTAAGGCTTTTATAGGAATTTAGCGGGAAAATGTATTAAAAATGCCTTTTTTTTTAGGATTACTTAAAAAAATCAATTTAAGGTATGTGCCTACCCTCGGAGCATTTTATTGAAACAAATTTTCAACTAAAAAAAACACTTTTTTCTTTAAAAAGGGTGTGCATAGAACTAGGAATTAAGGTTCAAGTGTAGTATAGATACTTGGCGATGTCAAATTTTTTTGGTGACCAAAATCGATCGCCAAGCTACTTCACTTAGCGATAGGTTTCCCGAAGCCAGAATGAATTCGTTATCTCACCAATAATATCTATATAAAAATCGAAAGGGCCCTCTCCCCTATACTACACTTGAGTCAGGAATTAAAATACAATTCCACAAAATTTTAAATTATTTTGGATAGATTGGGAATTTTTAGTTAAAAATTGCAGTTACAGTAAACCTTGTATTGAAAATTCTAATTAATATATTCAAATAATATTAAAACTGCACCCAAATAACATCATTATCTGTGCCTAAAGCGATAAGATTTACATTATTTTTTTGAAATTGGTCAATTTTTTTTTTAAAAAAAGCATGTTTTTTCTCACAAATTGTATGTGCAATTAATGCATAAATACATACACAGAGATTATAGTCTATAATACAAATAAAATAAAATAAAAGTTTTCTTAAAATGTTAATTCAATGTCTTAAAAAGAAATCCATTTGTGAACTTTACCGTGAAGCCAAAAAACATAGTTTCTCAGACAATGCTTTTAAAGATTTAAATACAATATGAAAAATGTTCTACTAGTTGTACATTTCTTAAACTCACCATAATTATAGCTCAAACTCTTTAGCTTCATGTTTAACTAATTTTCAACCCTTTTGCTGTTTTCTGGAGAGTTTTATAATTATAAAAATTGTCGAGTTTAGTAAAATTTTCATGAAAAATTGCAATTAGGATCTTTTACACAAAATTCTAATGAATGTATTCAAATAATATTTATACAGTACATAAATAATGGAACATCTTTATATATTAGGAATTAAAAGATATGTATTACTTTTAAAAGTTTTTTTAAATATGCCAAATTTTATGCAAAAACTCGATTTTTTAAAAAATTAATGATATTTTTTACATTTAAATGCAATGAAGTACATAAATACAGTGAACCCCAAAAGTGTTCGTACACTTGCAGTTTCCTATAAAATTTAATGATTTCGACTAATAAAAATTAATGTATAGAAATTGTAATTTTTTTATGATATCTGCAACTTGTTCTTAATGGAATGACATAATTATTTTTTTTAAAAATAGCATAACTATTATTTTTAAAAATTAATAATCAAAAAGCTCCTGAAAAATTACGCCACTAAAGTCTTAGAACACTTAACAAAAATCTCATCATAGCTTTAAATATTGTATTTCTTTCTTAATTTAGAACTTAATAGGATATCTTTTAGTGTCCACAACAACTTTTGGACATCTTGATATAGATTTAATGAGTTTTTGTAATTTCTGCATCGATTTACCTCCATGCTTCTGTGATTATTATTTTTACTTCCCATTATGTGTTTATGTCATGTTTTTTTATTTTAAATCTAGTTCTCCCCAAATATGCTCTGCTGGGCTAAATAAATTGATTGAGGAGGTGTTTTCACAAAATTTTGGGCCAGTTATAAAGACACCAGCTGTGTACATTGAGAGCAGTACGCTTGGCTTCATTATCCTGTTAAAATATGAAGTCGTGTTCAATATCAAATTTTGGACAGACAATTTAAAATTTCTCTTTAAAATATTTGACTAGAGCTCATGATTCTCAATACCATCAAAAATTACCTAATTCTGTGGCTGATTTACGCCCCCACGCAAGAACACTTCCACTTCCATGGTTCATTCATCCAACTAGATTCTTGTGACTTAAGTTTCAGAAAATTCAAAATTGACAGGAAAGTGATTGGGATGACAGAAAATTCAACATTTTTGGTTCTGATGGGCATATAATAGTTTTAAAGGAAAAAATGAGGCATTTAATCCAGTGAATTTATGTGGAACAAGAGCTCCTCCACCTCCATGATTCAACACAGAGGTGTTCTTGCGGGGGAAGGGGGGTGTAAATAGGCTTCAGGAATTAGGTAATTTGGTATTTTTTGATGGTATTGAGAATCATGAGCTCTATTTAAATATTTTAAAGAGAAATTTTAAATTATCCTCTCAAAATTTGGATATTTCAGACGACTTCATTTTTTAACAGGATAATGACGCCAAGCGAACTGCTCTCAATGTACACTGCTGGTGTCTCTATAACTGTACCCAAAAGTTTGAAAACACCTCCTCAATCAATTTATTTAGCCCAGCAGAGCATATTTGGGGAGAACTAGATTTAAAATAAAAAGAAAACATGACATATAAACACATAATTGGAAGTAAAAACAATAATCACAGAAGCATGGAGGTAAATCGATGCAGAAATTACAAAAAACTGTTTAAATCTATACCAAGATGTTTAAAAGTTGTTGTGGACACTAAAAGATATCCTACTAAGTTCTAAATTAAGAAAGAAATACACAATATTTAAAGCTATGTTGAGATTTTTGTTAAGTGTACGAATACTTTTGTGGCGTAATTTTTAAGTAGCTTTTTGATTATTAATTTTTAAAAATAATAGTTATACTATTTTACAATTAGTAATCTTTTTAAGAGACTAATTTCTTGTAGATTTTAAAGAACTTTTCTAGCTTATTGGTAAACTTATGGAAAATGTCTTAAAAGTTCTCATAAAGAAATTATTTCATTACATTTATTTTATGGTTCCTTTATTGTGACTATAGTGTTTTGTTTATTTGGATGAAAATAAATGAAGTATATATATCAGATTCTTTATATTTAACCCAATATAAATATATTTTATGCTTTTACTCATTAAAGAAAGGTAGAAAAAAATTATGTTTTTACCATAAAATCTGGCATATCATGTATACCATCGTATTACATGCACTTATACTTTCAAGTAGCAATTTTTAATTTTTATGTTTATTTGCTGAAAATGTGCACCCCAATTTTCATGAAGAAACCTGAGATGTATGCGAGTCATGCTCTTAAAGTTTGAAAGTTATTTATTCTAAGCTTTAGTAAAAAATAGTATACATCTAGAAGTGCAACCCTTTAAGTTCATAAGGAATGCCATTTCTTTTAAATAACCATTATTTTGATCTATGTAGAAATCTAATTTTTTTTCCTGTGCTCACATTTTTTAAAGCTCTTATTTTTATACCTGGTATATAACGTGCACGCATAAAATTCAATCTTATTTTTTGTGTTAAAAGTGTGCACCATACACCAACCAGATTTTACGATACATATTACCACAACAATGCCAATGTTCAAGATAACGTGCCAAGTTGGTGACCCTGATTTTGCATGTGTCGTATGCGCCAGATTGACTACCATGTGTTGTATTACATATAATTTCACCAATATGGTTGCAATATTATGAAAATACCAAAAATTAATACAGCTTGGGTACAAAAACTCCTGTATGCAGGTATGTTGTACACAAGTGAAAAAACATAAATCTTGGTACTTACGTATTATCACAACCAATTGGTGACATTATATGAAACAAAGCACCTGTTTGCCAATTCAGCACGTTCAACACACAGGAACTCGGAGGGTACTTGTGTATTTTTGCGACAATCGCTGACTCTAAATAACTCGCTGAGTTGGCCACCCCGATTTCCTATGTGTGGTACACACTGAATTGGCTGCCAGGTGCTTCATTTCATATAATATCGCTAATAGGTTGCAATAAGACGCAATTACCAATCAGGGTTGCCAACTTGGTGTGTTATTATTAGATTTGGCATTTGTTGTGATAATACGTAATTTGTTCAGTCTGACGTATTTGAAGCACAATTAATTTAAATTATAGTTTTAAGAAACATGCTTTTTTATCAAACTAAAAAGTAAGAAATAAATCTTAATATAAGAATAAAATGATTAACTAGAAAATTAATGTCATCGTGGTAAAGGCGTGGGGTCCTCTGTACTACATTTTTACACTAACTCTGCATTTTGGAATAGAACTATAGTAAGAAATTATAACAATTGATATTGAGCACCCCACTCTTTTATATGCAGTTATTATTTTTCCAGTTTCAATTTTATTTTTTTCTGCTTTTTTCTTGGCATTTCTAAATACCTTTTGTTCTATTTCTTTAAATCCTGGCATTCATATTTTTCTAATTGGTTTTCTATAAAAAAAAGTACTTATGTTTTTGCTTCTTAATGTAATTCCTTTTTTGCCAGGAATAAGCCAATCTTTTAAATTATTGTCATGTTGAGTTCTTAGTGGGAGACCATCATCATTGATTGAATACTATTGGATGCCAAAATTTTTGCAGCGATTTCAAAACCACTTCTAAAAGATGTTTAATGTGTAGTGTACTGATAGCAAATTAGTTCCTGTATATATTGTTCCAATGTGTGGTATTTTTTTAACTGTTGTTTTTATAAATGGGAAATTCAGGTAGACGTGCAATATTTATAAAAATTGTATTTTTTAAATCTTTTATCTTGTTTCTAAATTATGAATGCTTTATTTTTAATTTGCACTAATTTCATTTCTGCTTGTTAGTACAAATCTTGATTTTTAATGTTTCCACTCATAATTTGTTTTAAATTTTGATATAGCTCTGAATTTTTTTTTATACATATTTTATGGATAAAATTAATCTATGAATTTCATACATTTTGCACTTTCTGCCAAAGACCATTGGTTTCACATTGTAGCTTTGTCATTATGTTCTAAATACTCATACAGGCATAGCATATCACTACATGTGTTATGCTAAATTTTGTAGATAGTCATTTCGAAAACTATATAATTATGAACAACCTTTGTAAAAATTTTACTCTAATGAGAACTTTCAAAATTCCTTTCAGAACCAGCTATCTATAAATTCTGCAGTAAATAATTTAGATGACTCGCATATCCTAACATGTAATTTATTTGAAACAACACTGTTTGAAAGGCATTTTCACTCACATTTTGTAACTCAAAGACATGATTTGATAAAAAAAATTAAAAAGTTGTTTATTTATGTACTTTTACACACTTTCCTATATTTACAATGTATATTACACTAAAACATAATCTGTTCTGCACAAATAAGGATGGAGTTGACTATAATATGGATTAGATAGTGTTTATAAAAAAAAAATTTCACTTATATTCTTGTTTATTTTTTATGTATATATGTATGTGTACAATTTCCAGAATAAATATTTCAGCAATATGATTTTGGTTTGTTTTATTTTTCTTGTTAACAGTGAATAATTGAAAAAAGTTATTGAAAATAAAATTCTGTACAGCAAGTAAAATTGCTAAATTATGATTCTATTGGTCCTTATGATGTTATTTTTTTCTTCTGAATGGGGTGCTGAAAACTTCTCTAAAAGCTCTTTCCATTAGGTTAAAAACTAAATGTGTGTTTTGTTAATGCAAAAATGTACTGTTAGAGTTGTTTTTACATTCTTCTAAGGACTAAAATTTTTAAGTATTTTAATTAAAAAAAACATTAACTTAAAAACTATTATATTTGTTTTCTTTGGTGATAGGAAAGTGTAAAATCAGTTGCTTTAACAAAAAACGAGCTTAGTTGGTAATATAGCAATGCATTTTCTTTATTTCCATGTGGATAGGTTTCTATTTAAACAAAACAATTGATATAAAGAGTACTTACACACCTGGGCCTAATGAGTGTTACTTTAGTCAAAAGGTTTTTTTCTTCAGGTTACATAATATGTAAAAAAGCTATTTCTTTCTGGCATTGTTTTGAAATTTTTACTTAGAAAAATCTGTTATTTATCATAATGTTTCCTAGATATTTCTAATAACTTATTATTGAAGGGCTGAATTTTTTTAAATAAAAGTTAATTTTCTGCTTGTATATGATTTTAAGGAAACAATATAATGCTTCTAGAGAAACAATATAATGCTTCTAGAGAAACATAAATATAAATAATGAATCAAATTGCTTCTGGAACTAGTTCAAAATGCATACACATTTGTTTAACTATTACATCGAATTCATTTTTGCAGTTTTCAAAGATTTATATTTGCGGTATAAGTTCGAAGACATGCAGTTTGTGATCAAATAATAGTTGCATTTTTTTTTTTTCGAAAAGTAATATTTTTGTTGATACTTGCGTATTGTCGCCACCGTATTGGTGACATTATATAAAACGAAGTACATGGTTGCTAATTCAGCGCGTAGGACACATGCGAAATCGTTACTGCCAATTTGGCGAGTTATCTTTAACTTAGGCACTTTCGCGATAATATGCGAGTACCTTTTTGTTACACACAATAAATGTAAAATGAATTTTGATTTCGAAGTTAAGTGTAAAAATTTCATGAAATGAAAATAAAATAATACGTAAGATGTAGAAAGTGAAAATTTACAACTCAGGTATCACATTTTTAAATCCCTTAAGATTTGGGTTAATAAATATTTTTCTGTTAAAAATTCATATTAGATACAACAGTACCGAAAATAAATGCTATACATACTCATTTTATTGTTTTAACTCATATTTGATACATTAACAGATTCAAATATGAGTGCATTATATACTCATATCGATCTTTCATTCTCAAAAATTTGATCCCGTAACAGGTTCAAAAATGAGAATGTACTTGTGTCTCAATATGAGAATATGCGATTCTCAGATTTGAGTAAGCGTGCATCGGAGCTATTTTGAGAATGTGAAGTATTCAAAAGTGAGCTGTTTTCTCTCAGTTTTGAACATCGTTTCTCGCAGTGTTCTAGAGATTTCTCTGGAGCCTACATAAGAATGATCTAAACAACATTGTAGTCCGAGCTTGACAATGACGGTTTGTTGTTACATGTCTAATGCAGGCGTGGGCAAATCAGGGATGTCTTAAGATTTCTTGAGGCCCTGGGGGACCCTGCACAAAAGTAGGCCCTGTGACCCTACGCAAATGTAGGCTCCACCTATGACGCATAAAAGTAGACGTTGTCAAAGATTGTTACAAACCAGGGGGGGGGGGAATGTGTATGATTTACTATTACACGGACCGGCTCAACCGACTGCCGCTTTTGACTGAATGAGTGGTCATAGGCCTACGCTTACATAGGGACGACGGTCATCATTTGTAGCCATTTGACATACAGTCCGAAATTCCTAGTTTTTCGGAAAATACAACCGCAAATAACATTTGACCATCGAAATTATTCGGTTCACAATCTTATTAAGGTTGAGTCGAGAACCAAACGATCCCCTCCCCTTGTGGCTGAGGCCCTGGGCCTGGTCCCTCGGGCAAATAGGGACCCGCAAAGAATTTTTTTTTGCTTTCCGCCAAAACTGACAAGTCATTGAATCGATATTTCTTTCACGTGCGCTGTTGAAATCGATACAGAACTTGAGGAACTTCAGCTTGAATTTATTGACTTGCAGTCAAATCACAGTGTGAAGGAAATATTTAATGCTATGACACTGACTTTGATATATCTTTGTCAACTGAAAAATTTCCATGTATGAAGAAATTTGCGGGGAAATTGTTCTTTTTTTTGTCGACCTATATTTGTGTGAGCAAAGTGTTTCTTACATTAAGGTGAACAAGAGTTAATATAGATGCAAGCTGACTGACGTTAACTTAAAGGCTGTGGTGAGAATTTGAATAAGCACTCCTGATAAAAAAAAAATTGTAAAAAACTATGATTGGGTTTGGTACTTTTGACTAACTGATTGACTAACTAATTATATGTACTTGCTGCTATAGATAATTTATAGCAGCAAGTCACCACAAATACAACGAATGAAACATACTATTTTATTTAACTTATTAATTATTTTTTTGTAATGAATGCAAACGTTTTTAAAAGGTGTGGTCCTCCGCCCCCACAATGTGGCCCGCAACCCACGAAACAAGTTGCTCATCTCTAATCTACCCTTTAACAATAAGGGTAGATCGTTCTTCAAATGCAGGACGTATTTTTAACGCGCTTTTATAAGTTTCACTTGTATGTAACGGAATCTTTGAACTCGATTTTTACGCACTTTAAAAGTTCAGATTAATTCGAAATTTTTCTCACTTGTCAAGGACCGATGACAATACATTAATTTCGTAATTTTGTTCCATTGTCCTTATCAGGATATCAGGAATAACGATTTCCAGATTTGGCGATTAATTCCGTACACCATTTCCAGATTTGGCGACTAAAAGATTAAGGTGTAACCCTAAAAGCGAATACGCGTGTGGTTAATACAAGTGAAACAAACAAAAAAAGTGTTCTCTTTATGTAAGAAAGGGGAAAGTGGGTGCGTCAGCAATTTCTTACCATAATTTAAACAATTGTCAAGTTTTTCTGAAAATGGAAACTAAAAGAAAGACTCGTGCATGTGGGAATAAAATTTATGTTCAAACTGCTAAATATTTTTTTATTTTTTATAAAGCAATACGTTTAGAAGTGATGATACGAATTAACATTATAGCAATACGTTTACAAAGGGATAATACGACTGACACTTAATATTTTTTCTTAATACACTTTTATTATATGACCAGTATCCATAGAGACTGAATCTTTGAAATATAACGATACGGGACTTATCCGAAGCCCCGTAAACAGAGAGAATAAATACCCTTCAAACCCGTTAATTAATATCCATTGAAGAGCAAGACTAATTCCAGCAGCCACATAATTCCGGTTCCAAATATCAAACTCTAGGATAAATTCAACAATGAATAAATGATAGTTTAAAGAACTAAAAAAAAACACTTCAGACTAAAAAGTAAAAAAATAATTCTTAATATAAGAATAAAATAATTAATGAGAAAATTAATCACATTGTGGTAAAAGCGTGGGATGCTTTGTACTACATTTTTACACTAACTCAGCATTTCGGAATAGAACTGGTAATAAATTATAACAATTAATGTAGAGCACCCCACACTTTTACACAATGACACTAATTTTCTCGTTAATCAATTTATTCTTATATAAAGAATTTTTTTTTTTTTTTTACTTTTTAGTGTGATTCACTATAAAAGCGTGTTGTTTAGTTTTTTTTAAACTATAATTTAAAATTATTTTTTACTTGATCGTATTTTTTATCCCTGTGTGTATCAATTTGTTTTATTTATTAATATGTTTGTATCGTTACTATGTATGTTAAGATACATTCAAAATCCATCACCATTTTCGATAAACGCTACTATAAGTCAGGTTTCATACTTTTCTTTTATCATTTTACTCCAATACATATCCATTAGTCAAGATTCAAATTTTTTTTTTTTTTTTTTTTTTTTTTTTTTTTTTGTATTTGCGTTTTGTATCAATATATATATTTGTCGAAACATATTATAAATCTTCTTAAGGTTTATCGTGAAATCCTAAAATCCTCTTGTTACTCTTGTTAGAATTCAATTTAGTTGCATACATTTAGGAGAAAAATCTCCCTAGCTATGAATACATCATCGTTATATGGCCTCCAGTTCTGACCGATTGTGTTTGGAATTTTTATTGTTCCAATCTTGAGTTGAAAGAAAGCGATTTTGTATATAATCCGTTCATTTTATTTTTTTATTTTCTCGCGGGCTCATTTTAAACTTGATCTTGTGGACAATGTAATAAATGAATGTATTCAATTCCTATATATACTATTAGCTCACTCTCTCTATATTTATCTTGTTCAAATTTTTAATCGTTAATAAAATGCATTTTAAAGCACTCAATAGAGCTGAAATTTTACATACACGGCTATTTTGGATGACAATACAGTAATCTTATTATAATTAAAAAAATTAATTGATTAAAACTAATTATTCAAAGAATTACAAATACAGCCACGTTGGCAACATTTTGGCGTGTCAAAACTTGAAAAGATTTTTCCCTCACATTTTAAAGCGCTCATTTGAGCTGAAATTATCTATACCCTATTGTTTTGGGTAACAATACGATAATTTAATAAAAATTAATTAAAATTATTGTCTGAAATTAATTATTTTAGACAAGAATTACAGATATGTTGACTTCATTTTTAGCGACTTTTTTTCTCTCTCTCTTCTCATGTTTCAAAGTTGAACAGTTGAACTGAAATTTTATGTACATGATTGTTTTGGACGAGAATGCGATACTTTAATGATAATTAATAAAAATTATTTACCACTTAATGTTGTGATTCTGTCATATGTATATACATATTTATATGAATTGTAACTATTTTATAAAAGTAATTTTTTTTTTTATCTAAGTAGGAATTGACTTAATTTTTTTTTATATATTACTTGTTTTCGACTACTTCCTAATTAAAAATTAGTTGAAGTACTACATTTATATTTTGGGTTGTCGTGATTACGCATCGGATAGGAATCTTATAATATGTGGACTACTGTCAAATGAGAGTTCAAACTTATCTGTTTCAACTGAGTGATTTCACTAGAGGTTAAATTGAAAAGATATACTCTGAGGCCCTGCAGAGCATATCAAGATAATAAGATGGAATATAAAATTGTTCGTGGTGAAATTTTTCGCTTACGTTGTAGGTTCAACAGAAACGATTTTGGTTTCTGTAAGAATTCTCTACTTTTGGATTTGATGCATTGTCTTAAAAATAAAAAATAAAAACAAATAAAAATGTTTCTTGTAGAATAATTCAAAAAAAAAAAAATTCTTATTTTTTATTTGAACAAAAGGGGCAAGCTAATTTTTTTTTTTAGTGAAAATGATTCACTAATAAATGTCTAAAGTGATCGGAGAGCCTCGAAAAGAATTGCCATTTCTTTATTCAATATATTTATGTTGGTAGATTATCTTTTAAAAATCATTTACTTTTGATTTACAACAAGGGAAAGTTGAGAAAGTGTTATCAATGTTTGTATACTGGAATTGAAAGAGAATAAAACACTTCCTATATTTCCCCCACCATCCCCCGAAAAAAAAATTCTTTCTATTCGCCATTCTTTTTTCTTTTAAGCAAACACAAGAATAATGTTTAAATATTGAAAATATTTCTAAGCAGGAAAATTAATCTGAGTTCAAATTCATATTGAGAACATCGCTCTAAATTGGATGTAAAATTCTATATTTATTCAAATATAGAATTTATTTTTGGACTTCTTTGGTTTAATGGAAATCGTATAACAGTTATACCATTTGGGATTAGCAGCAACATATTTATTCATTGTATATATTTCTATCTATATTACATTTTCGAGTCGTTTAAAAAATATACATTTTTCTTTTTTAGGATAAATACTGATATTCGGATGCAACAATCTTACATTAATTATTTTAAAATTAATCCGCTTGAAGTGCCACGCATTTCTGTCAAGGATTTTACCACTATCAGAAATACACTTGAGAGAATTTTTAGATTTCTATCCGTATTTTCAGAGTAAACCAGGGTACCCGCTACCTGCCCTCCAATGTCCGAGAAATTGCCCATCGCAGCAGCGGAGACTGGATGGATGGCCACATACACCTCCATGTCTTTTAAAGAGGCAATGGGACAATCACCTATATTCAAAACATTCCCTTTTAAAAAATGCCTCTTTTATAATAATTTGCCTTATATAACTTGGGAGTGGATTTATCCATATTTTAATATATCAGAGTGGAAAAATTTTAACAAAACACTGATTATTATTTTAATTGGTAGTAACTCTAAAGACAATGTGAATTTTTCAAAAATCCTAGTTCCAGGTTCTCTGGAGAAATCTTAGCTATATATATAGGCTAAATATTATTATTATAGAAGCATTTTTCATAAAAGGAGAATATTTTGTCTATAGGTAATTAATTCTATGTTCATTTTGTTGCCAAAGCTTTGCATTTAAATAATTTTTTCTTGAAATAACAATTTTGTAGTTTATTCTAATCTATAAATGACACTAAATATTAAATATATATATATATATCAGTTTGTACATTTTTGCAAAGTTACGGTTCCAAACGCAGTCGGCTACCTTAAATAAATTTCGTATTAAAATCTTCTTTTTCGTGAATTAATACGAGTTAAATCCTGATGTAATACATCCCAATTATGAAAATCATATTATTTCTGTAACCTAAAGTTACGAACATTCTTAAATTATTTTCTACCACACATCTCTACTCTTTTTCATTTATTTTAAAAAATGAACGAGTCAATTTCCATCCTATTTGATTTTGTCCCCGAATTGACTAAAAATGCACTCAAAAACCTCTTCCTTGGATCCACGTTCCATTTTCCAAGCGTTTGACGGTGCGGAGCCAGCTTATCAAAGACAAAAAAAAAATATCTATTCTCGGTTCCCAAAACACAAACATTTCTCAGGAAATGAATTTTTCATCCTATACCACGAGAATTTTTAAGTCCTTTGTTGCTTCCGCCGTTAAGTTCTACTACTCCGGAGGAAAACTCGGCAGCCCCCAGGGTTGAGTAAGCCAATGACCCCACCTACTGGTTGCGATGGACTGCTTCATTCCTGTACGACACGCTGCGATACACTCTGCCACTTTTGTTGCTCCTCTTTTATTTATTATTGCCCTCGCTTTATCCTCGTTTTGCGTATCCTCCGCAGTGAGCGCGCATTTTGTAATTTGTGTTATCAACTGCAGCGCACGTCTAGAGCATCGTTCCGCAATTACGAAGAATGAAGGTATGTGGGAACACGCGTTGTTGTGTGTGCCTTGTTGGAATTTTTTTTTACGACTTTCTTAGATTTTTTTTTAAAGTGTTTAGATATTTTTTTTTCTTAAAGGGAGGGAGATGATCTGATTTTTATAGATTG
Organism: Trichonephila clavata; assembly: GCA_019973975.1. Taxonomy (NCBI): domain Eukaryota; kingdom Metazoa; phylum Arthropoda; class Arachnida; order Araneae; family Nephilidae; genus Trichonephila; species Trichonephila clavata. Next base: position 63,672 of record BMAO01012572.1, on the reverse strand, counting down.
CTAACGTGTTTTGATATTTCTTTTTTTATGGTGGAATAATTGTATGAATGCAGTTCTTTTTGCGCCGGTGTCGTTGGCTTTTGTTTTATGGCCTTTTTTTAATTAATTGCGAGAAACTCTTTTATGTGGTTAGTTTTACACTGTGATTATAAGATGAACGTGATACCTCTTTATTGCTGATCCTATGTATTTTGAAATCGCAATTTTTGTATCTGTCTTTTTTATTGGTCTGTAAATCTTTTCTCCTTCGGGCTGATAGGGAATATCGAAATAAGTTGGAGGGGGGGGGATATTGATCTGGATGTATTTTCCCCCAGTTAAATGGATATTGCCTAATTTTATATAAAATTAATAGCTTGAGAAAATAAAAACCGTTATTTGTAGTGTTATGTTATAAAATTTCAAATTCATTGTGCAAAACGTCCTTTCTTGTCATGTATAAGAGTTTTATCAAAACACTATACGTAATTTAGCAGTTCTTCCCTCCACCTTAAAGACATTTTAGGGATTTGGGAGGGGACTTCCCCAGTGACCAAAAAATCTTTACAAATCGTCTTATCTCTTTTAACTTTGTATATTTTGATTTTATTAATATGGCCTCTTTTAATGTGCATTAATATTAATTCTATACAAGTTAATTTGTATTTTCAATGACTAATCAGTTAATATGTGAAAGTAAAAATTTCTCTAAGAGTTATTTAATCGTTCAAATCCCTTCTATATGATAAAAGCAACGTTGAGAATTGAATGAAAGAACCTCCCGCAAATATACAATTTTTGTGTAGATTTTCAAGTGAATACTATATATATTTTTAAAGGATTAGTACTCAAGGTGTGTACCTATAATCTCTTTCTATTGCTCAGTAACTCATTGCATTTGGTTTATTTTATAATCAGAACTGTGAGGGCACTTCGAAAGTCTAGTTTTGTAGTTATTGCAGAAATTTAGTTTAATGCTTCCTTAAGTCAATTTTATAACAATGAGAATACTGTTTAAAGAGTCCGTGGATTGATAATTCTTAATTGAATTCTGTCAAATGGGGGGTATGTTTCTTGGTAAGGTTTCAATCTAAAGCAGTGATTCCCAAAGTGGTCTATATCCATCCCCAGGGGTTTATGACGACCTATAAGGGGTCCATGTCAGCGGGGGGGGGGGGATTTGGGGATCCATGAGGTTTAAATAGGGATTTATGATAGTGGCTCTCGTTAAACCAAAACATGATTTTAATTTTAAAAGAAAATTTAATCAAGTGGAAACCAAATTTTATCTATTTAATAGATTTATTTACTAATTTTTTAATGAGGTTAATTTGCAGTTACAAGGTGACAGCATAAATTTTATTAAAACAAGGGCCATGTAAACAATTTTGGCTTTAAAAAGATATACCATCTATTTATCATAAATTATGAAATATCATGAGGAAATTTTTAATTACTTTTCCTAGTGAGAAAAAGATTCAGCGTGGTTGCCTATATCCAAAACAAAAAAATTAGGGGGGGGGGGCGGAGATAAGGGCTGGACACTAATATCCGAGGAGATTTAATGTTAAACTTGACAAGATTGATTCCAAATGTTTAAAAAAAAAAAAAATTGATGCTTCAGATTTATTCCCCATTAAAAGCATATGTTTGCTGCTCAGTTATTTTATGTATTAATTAAATTTTAATTTAATTAGCATGTTTTTCTTAAGTTTTAAACACTATACATCACTTCAGTTAGAAATTTAAAGCGTTTAGAGTAAGTAACTCTATAGCAGCTGTCAAAAAGACATTTAAGTTCGTAAATTTGCAGAAATTCAATATTATGTAACTAATCCATTGAGTGAAAAGAAACGAAAAAAGAAATCGTACTTTTTCACCCTAAATATAATCATATAAAAGTGCATTGTTTCATGGAGTTGTAATATTTATCTTTGTGTACACTAGCTAATGCAATGATCAAAGCATTTGCAAGAAGTGCCTTCATTGTGTTAATGTGATATTGTTTGTATCTCTCAGTGAAGGAAAGATGAAGTTATTTAAGAGAATATCATGCTGAAATTATTCCCTGTTTTAAGTAAAATAAAAACATTCTGCTTTTTAGGGGGAAATATAAACCTTTTCTAAATAGTGTGTTTTTATGTAAAGTTTTCAGCTTGTGAGAGAAAAAATTTTATACAATTCAAGAGTGAGACTCATTTATCAACTGTAGAATAAAAGACTTGCCTTGCTATCTCTTATTCATATCAATTTTATTGCAATGATATATTTGTTATATTTTAAATAACTTTTGATTTGTAAAATTTTCACTCAACGTTTTTGGCCAATCTTATATTATATGTGTTGTATAGTTTTAAAAGGAATTTTTAGAATGCTCAATTGATGGATTTTTGTGTGTTTGATTTTATTCTCTATGCAAATAGTTGATTCTAAAAATTGACTTCATTCATAAAACTTCATTCATTCTAATTAGTTTTAAAAAATGTAAAGATATATGTTTACTGCTGTATTTAATGAAAGATTCCATGCAGTAGTTTGAAAAACTTCAATTGAATGTTTAATGATTTATTACTTATTTACTTACATGTTTCATTTTGTTTTTTAGGTTTGCAGCTTGGTGGCATCCAATAATGCCTTCAGCTCACTTGACTTTAAAAGAGGAAGAAGTTGTTAAGTTGTTATTGGAATTCTTGTCTAACAGAGAGCTTAGTATATCACAACTTTCAGTTGAGAGAGAAACCGGTGTTATAAATGGAACGTTTTCTGATGACATTCTTTTCCTCAGGCAGCTGATCTTAGATGGTCAATGGGATGACGTTTTGGAATTTGTGCAACCACTCGAAGGAATCGAAAATTTCGATTCCAAGCAGTTCCGATACATTGTTATCAAACACAAATACATTGAATTGCTATGTATACGCTCCGAGACTGGAATCTTTCAAAATGTGGATGTTGCTGTTGAAGAGGTTGTCAAGAGTTTAGCTGACCTTGAAAAATATTGTCCTTCTAAAGAAGACTACAATAACCTGTGCTTGCTAGTTACATTACCTAGACTTTCTGATCATTTTGATTATCGGAATTGGAATCCCAGCAATGCAAGAGTCAATTGCTTCAAGGCAGTTTATCCTCTTGTGGAAAAATTTTTACCTCTTGATAAAAAAGGAGTTGAATCGCATACAGCTAAAGGTGACAGGTTAATACAACTCATTATAAAAGGAGTGTTGTATGAATCTTGTGTGGAATACTGCCAGCAAAGAGCAACAAGTGCAACATCTGAAATGCAAGAAATGGGATTCTCTCACATCTTAAACGGCACTGGTTTTAGTGACTCTGATTTAAGTTTGCTTTCTTGGCTTCAGTGCATACCCCCAGAAACATTTTCATACCCATTTGAGCAAAAGACACTAAGTGTGGACGTTGAGCAACTAGATAAACCTTCTCTAGAAGCTTCATGGTCAGAACAAATTCTAGTCGCACCTATCAAACCAAAAATATTTCCTCATTCTGCTATGCCTTTCACTAGACTGAGGAGTTCGGATTTTATGTCAAAATCTTTGACTCCTAATCTGGATGGACTTGGAAATGGACGAAATGCCATGGCTTATTCTGTCGGAGATCTTTCAAATATGTCACGATCTTATGCTGGCTTCCATCTCACTGGTAAAAAGGCAATGAATACATCTGTAGATCGCCTTTTTGAAAGCAGTGATGTGTTCAGCACAAGTTGTGCAGATCTTCAATCGGATCTGGAGATGACTCATATTTCTTCTAAAAATAAATTTACTGTTCCGCCTAAAATTTTAGAACAAGTAAGCCCCAAGGCTGAAGATGGTGCTATAACTAAAAAGCAACTTACAGAAAAAGAGAGTTCATTCAAAGATACTGGTTTAGAAGAAGATTCTTTAAAACCATCTTTTATCGATCATTCTTCCAAGTTATCTATTGATACCACTTCAAATAGTACTGCTTTCTTCACTGATGGGAACAATGTTTCAGACTTGTGGAGAGAATTTCACAGGAAACAGCTTCTGTCAAGGAATTTATCATCTGATATTTCCAATATTGATGTTTCAGCTATTATTCAAGAAGAGACTAAAGCATCTAATAAAAACTTAAGCAATATGAATCTTGACGTTAAAAACCCTTGTGTTTCCCTTCCAACACCTATTTCACACTTAGCTCATACGAAATTGCAAAATCAAATAGACAAATTTCCTACAAGCACCCCTAAACCATTACCTAATAGAAACTTAACCCCTGAAATGCAAGGGTCTCCTATTCTTCCTCGCAATGATACCAGTTCTTTGGATGGATCATCTCTACGCTCTGTGCCAGTAACTAGGAACCTCAGCTCAGCTTCAAATAATTCATGCGATTTAAATCAACCTTCCAGTGTAAACGTGTCTCAGCCATATGATACTCCTGGGTAAATATCTAATCCTTGCTTTTAGTTACTTCTGTAGTTATATTATATAATATTTGCTCTCATGAATTTTTCTTTTATTGTTATACTCACATTTTATGTATTATACATATACATCCATACAGTTGTGTATTTTAATTGGGCCCTATGTCTAAGTTTCATTTCATATTACTACAATATGAAATATATTGTGTGCCAATAATAGTTTTTTGAAGTCATTTCCTTTCTTTCTGTACTTGAATTGGGTGTTTTAATTAGGAATAATGACCACTACACCCTAGTGGTCAAGGTCACAGACTCGTTACCATCATGTCACAAGTTCAAGCCTAGCATCACTGAAGACCCACTGTGTAAAGGAGTCGTTGCATTTTAAATCTGTCAGAAACTCAAATGTCCTTCCATTGATTTGGTGTGGAAGTTAGGAAAGGAAGGTGCCAGCTTAGGTGTCGTCCCTGTCACTTGACCATGGTTCAAAGTTAGAAGGTTTGTCGCCAAAAGTCCTTATGTAGTTGAATAGGGTGAAATTAATATTCACTGATTTAATTGGGAATATTATTTTCAATCTTGAGACGCTTAACTTTTAACTGTTCCATGATCTCAAAGACTCTGCTACTTCTATTCATGAGCATCATTTTCAACATTTGTTCATTTTAAAAATAAAATATCAAAATTAAATTGGATTTTTTCTAAAAACGTATTTTGTTCTATTTATGAGATAGAAAAGTATGTAATGTAGCTAAACCCTTATGAAATTTAAACTGCTTGAGTTAGTTTAAACTCTGTTGTGTGGCAAAATGCTTCAAAAGTTGTTAAAATTTTTAAAAAAATTTTCAAATATAGTTTTTTTAAAGATCCCCCCCCCCTAAAAAAGTAATTACATTGAATGATGAATTGATGTATGAAATTTTTATTCAAGTATAAATTGCTGTTATATAATAAATTATTTTAATATCTCTTGGTATTAAAAAGAAATGCTTAAAAATTTAATATTCCTCTGTATGGGAGGCTTTTTATTTATTATTTTTTGTTGTTTTAAGGGGAAATGGCATGACTTAAAAAAAATTATTTGACTTATTAATTTTTACAATTTTTTTGGTTGTAACCTACATGTGTGTTATGTGAAACACAGTTTTTGTGCTCAAATTACTGCAAAAAAACTTAACATTTAATTTTCTAAAGAAAATTTTTTAAAAATATGAAGCGATTTTAAAATGCTATTTTTACAATAATTAAAATACACAGATGAAATTTGATTTAAAAGTATGTTGAACGGCGCATAACATAAGTTGGTATGGGTTTAAAAAATAAGTATTGCTGATTCAGAAATGTGTACCATCTTTTGTTACATGTACAAATAGCAATTGGTAAAAAAAATATCAAAGCATTTGTCACAGTAAAAAAATAAAAGCTTTAGCATTTTAGAGGAAGATAAACTAGTAATTTTTTTCTCTTTCTGAGATAAATCAATATAAGATATTTTTTTGGGAGGAGGCAGTGGGATGTGAATAAAAATGAACTTAAAAGCTATAACTCTGGATTTGTTTTTAAATTTAAAGCTTTCAAATTTTGTAATATTATAGAAAATTATATAAAAAAAATAATAATATTTTAGGCTAAAAACATTTTATTTGTATTTTTTGAATGATTTTTGTCATTTGAATCATAATGTGCCCCTAAATTGAGAATACAGCAATTTTTCCATGTACTTAAGGATGCATCAGGATATTAACAAAAGTATTAAATGTACAGATTCTGCTTGATTGTAGGCAAAATGCATCTGACCACCATTTATCAAAAATGACCAGACAATTGCACATTTTTAAAAATATCTTTAGAAGGCAGAGCCAAAATATATTCTTTGGACAGATTTTAATAAATATGTAATCTGTGATTTTTTTAAAATGGTTATTTTTCAAGTAGAGAGAAAATATAAGAAAAATTTTTTAATTTTAATCTAAATGCTTTTGTATCTATGCAGTGCATTGTTTAAATAATTTTATGTAACATAATCAATACATTTTATGACAAAACAATATTTTTCCATGGGAGCAAATTGTTAATTGATATTTGCGTGTTAGCCCGTTGACAGTTTTTGCCAAATCAGAAACTGTCACCAACAATATGTATACTTAGATACCACTATGTGTGTATTCTCCATGAAACATACTGTTAAACATAACGTGATTTTTACCTCAAATATTAGCAAAAACTATTTCTGTTAAAGCATTGAGTTCCCCTTAAATGTAAAGATCATTATGACTTATGTACAAATAACTTATTTAATTTAGTAACAAATTAAAAAATGTGGAAGTATGTAAACCGTTTTTCTCTTATATTGATGTCTGTTAAGACTTCTAAGTTTTATAATGGACTAACTTATTTAAACGACTGAGTCTCAACTTTTAGTAGTAAAGAGTATGCAAAGGCTGCTTCTTTATTTTTGACAAATGCATGTATTTCATGTAGTCTTCAACTATTCCTTTTCTATAAATAATTCCAAAATCGCATACCTTTATTTTTGTGCAGTATCATCGAAGAAGCTTTATTCTGGAATTTATAGATTATTATTATAAATGTTTGGATGAAAGTGTTATATATATATATATCCTGTATTCAATTCATTTAATGTAATTTGAGACTGTATTTGAAACAATGAAGTTCAATGGCTGAGTGGTTGTGTATTGCGCTTCCAAGTCACAGGTCAGGGGTTCAAACCCTAGGCTGGGCAAGGTCGATTCAGCCACACCTCCCTTCATTGGGTTGATAAATGAATACCAAGCTTGCTTGGGAACTAAACACTGAAGGTTTCACATCAGACTGACCACCTGCCCAGATTATCTCATGCACCTCAATGCCTAAGGTATGAAAACTGAGATGGGCACAGTAGGCCTTGGCCCTCTATGGGCTGTTGTGTCACTGAGTTTAGTGTTTGAAACGCACATCATGTTCTAGAAGTTGCACCTGGAAAATGCAACTCAAAGATTACACTAAAAAATAAAGATAAACTTCTTTATGTTTAATCAGTATATATATATTGAGTATACTATTACATTTTGAAAATTTTGCAGAATAATGAATTCTATGCATATATTATGGCCTGCTCATAGCAAGGGATTGTATATATTTTGTTATTTTAAGGTGTCCGACTACCCAAAAATTGTGAATTTTGCCAAAAATTGACAAATTTTTTTTTATGATTTTATTTTGTAGGCCATTTTATTAGCTTTATAAAATACCAAGTTTACTATTTTCCGTTCTGTAGAACAAAAACTACAAGTGTTTGAGTAAAAGCAGGTGCCATTACTTTAAGCAAGATGTCATACTTTAAAATGCTTTTTCCTCGATATGTGTTTTTTTTTTTTAAGAAACGCTTAAATGGGGCCAGCAATTGCTAAAAAAGTTTTGAAAATAATCAAATGAAATTTTTTTGAATATGTTCTGTATAATAGTAGAAGTGTTTCAGATTTCTCAATCACTCTTTTATTACAAAATTTACAGTCCCTTATGTTAATATAATCACTGTTATTTTAAGCTATTTCATATAATAATTGCGATAAAGTGCTCTAGTTTTTGTAAAAATTAAAATATCTCTTATCCTGAAGGTCATTTCAAAAATGAATAACATCAACACATCAGAATTGAAAAATTAAAAATTTCTTCATAAACTTTGGTACAGAATGGGCCACATTTATGTTACTTTTTGTTAATTTTTACCTATTTTTTCCCATTTTAGTAATAATTTATTTTTCTCTTATTAATTTTAGCATATTTTTCTTAAAATGTACTAAACAAATCTAAAAACAACAACAACAAAAAAATCCCCATATCTCCATTTTTTAAAAAAATAATGTCACAAGTATTCAGATACCTTAAAGCAATTAAATGTCCAGCTAACAAGAAAAAAAAGCTTTGTTGTACATAAACAAATGTGATTCTTTCGAGTTCAAAAAAATGTATATTATGCTTCTCTAATTTAAAATTTTAAGTTATCTATTGTGTAAACAGTGAAGGTTCAAATATCTTAAAGAATATATCCCCCCCCCCCTGTATTATGCAACAGATGTCATTTTTTTAATTCCTAACTACAAAATTTGCTTACAATGACCACAAAATTAATATTTGCTTTCTCTGTCAATATATAACCTGATCCTTATTGTAACTTCTAATAATTTTAACCAATCAAAGAAGTAATTATGTTAGGCTAAATGTAAAATTCTCAGAAAAATGAATTTATGTTAATTTTTTTTTTTTAAATCATATAATATTCATTTTTTAACCCCTGCCTCCTTCATTGGAATAATCTGAGTAGATTTCATTCAAGGTAAAAAAATTATATTAATGTATATTGCATAATTTTGCAACAACTTTCCTTTACGAATTTTAAAATTTATATATTTGTGCATGTTTTTGTTTGTGCCCAAGTTCTGTGTTAATTAAATTCAGAAATTTCAGTGAAAAACCTGAAAAACAAGTATAGATTTTTTAAAAAAAAAATTATATTATTTTAAGAGCAGGCTGTTACAGTTTATTCATATATTAGAAAATAACTTTGCACAAAATTTCATCTTTCTGGAATATTTATTTTGTCATTTCAAGGAAATCATTTTAAAATTTTCAACCTGGATTTTATGTATAAAATTTTTTCAATATCTCTCTATACATCTATAAGTATTTGTTTACCAAAGAATGAAATATGGATGTGTTTGAACATACATATATACATGAAATGTTTGTGTCTTTTGAAAGAGAAAAGAGAAAAAAAATCTTTGATATCTGTTATGCAGGAAAATGAGTATAAAGAAGGCGTATGTGGTAACAGTACTTATTTTTTTATTTTATTTGCTTTTTAGATTTCTTATTTTTCTTAAAAGTTGGAAAATCCTCGTTTTAGGAATTTTAGCTTTTGTATTAATTTGTCATATATATTCTAAAAAAAAATTTGTTAGCATAATCCTTATTTAATTTTTTTTTCACTCTTATCACAGAACATTTTCAGTTGCAAAAATTAGTTGTTCAAGAAGTAAATGTGAGTTTTCTACAGAATGAAAAATGCAGAATTTTTACAGAATCTGAAAATTTATAGATATTGACTATAATTTATCTTTAAATAGGCTGCATGTTCTTCTAAATTATGTTTATGCAATTCCATTAATATTATTCTGAAATTTAATCTGCCTGTAGACCTTCAAATATTTTTGTTGTAGTTTTCAAGTGATTTATTTTATTTCAATATATTTGTTATTATATTTTATTGGAAATCTTTATGCATAGATATTCCTATTACCGATCAATTTCTGTTAACAGTTCAATTTATGTTCTGTTTAATTTGATAGGACTATAACTGGAAATTCACAAAAGAGCAGTTCTGGTGGATCTATAGGCAGGGGATCTTGTTATTCTCCCATTCAAAGGAATATTTCTCCTATTGAACCGGAAAGTACAGCCTACAGACAATCACCAGTATCTGTTCCACAGTCTCCATCTGTAAAAGTAAGCCTATGACATAGAGCACCTCTTCTTATAGCAGAGTTTAAAAATATAAAATGCTCAAATCTCTATTTTTTAATGGGAAATGTATTATTTTGATGAACTTAATAGATTAAAATAATTTTATGATCAATTTTTGTTCTTAGAGTTGGATAAGTTTAGCTGTTTTATTTCCCTTTTTTGTTTTTGGGATTCCAAAACTTTATTCTGCTTGTTACATTGTGGCATGTCTGTTAATAAATTTAATCTTGTCTATCTATAATTAACTTGCAACATTTTATCTTGACTTACAAAATAGTGCTAAATACAAGTTCCAAATGTATAAAAAAAGTAAAAGTACTATATATATATATACTCTTGACCTGTTTTGTAATTTGATGTTTGCTATTCTAACGTGAATAGTTTTCCTTCAGTTTTATTTTTGACAGTACTAGATATTTTCCCTCATTTTATTTTATTTATTTTATTTAAGAAAAAACTGTGTTAACATAAAGGTGTAGATATTGTTCTTGTGATATTCTTGTAATGCAATCACATATATTCTTGCATACATTCAAGTTATCTATTTAAAATTTATTTCAGATTTTTTTTTTTAAATTCTTTTTGATATATTACATACTTGTTTTTAATTTGATGTTGCTTGAAAAAAAACTTAATTTATCAAAACATGGTTGAGATTTGTTATATAATTGTTATAACTACTTTTCACATATCTATTATTAGTAAAAGAGATTATTATTAAAAAGCATTGTTTTTTTCAGCAAGTAACATCTGGAATAACTAGAGTAAATACTGAAAATAATGACAATTCAAAGCCACATTTTATAACAGTAACCCGTCTGGAGGATGCCCAGGCTATTCGAACTGCAGAATTTCATCCATCTGGGCAACTTTATGCAATTGGCTCTAATTCTAAAACATTGCGGATTTGTGCTTATCCTAAAATAACAGATCTTAGGTAAGTTTTTCTTATTTCTATATTTTGTAAAACTAATTTAAAAGTACCCATCAGAATAGTGTAGATCTTTTATGTGCGCATACTAGTAAAAATATAGATTTTTTTTAAAAATGCTCACATTTATATATTTTTAAATGTTTGTATTAAAATCACATTGTAAATATTTGTATTTAAATATTGTTTTAAAACTTTTTTTAAATTGTTTAATGTGTGTAACAGGTAGTCCTGTATGTTTAACATTTGATGTCATTTCAAAATGATATCAATATTTTTCTCCTAAGAGCTTTTATTTTATTCATTTTATTCTGGAATTCTCTAAGACATTGTTCTACCCTTAACCTTAATTCTTTATTATTGCACAAACAATGGAAGTATTACATTAACTGCAACAGTGTTGAAAAAGTTTCATGTCTTCAGACTTTATTGTAAACTGATGCCATGTTGCATCATCTGTTGTGTCATTTCAAAAATTAAATCAGATGATTCAGTCAAACATTCAAGAAATTTCTTACTGAAGGCTTTAGGATTGAAGAACAATTTTTCAACCATCCTTTGTTCACGTATGTGCTTTCATGTAGTGTGTTATATCCCAAATTAGAAGGGTATAGTTATCAAGTTATCGTGAATAAACAAATGTGTCATTATCATAACTTTTTGGACATGACTGCATCCAAAATACCGTCTAAAATTCCCTGTATGTTCTCTCTCTCTCTCTCTATATTCAATGACATTCTTTATTTTGAAACTCAAAAGTTATACTTAAAATCTTGACTATAATTTCTAAATTTAATTATTGAATATAATTTTATTTTCAGAGAAGATCATGTTGTTCACCAACCTACTGTTTTATACAAAAAGGTGAAACATCACAAAGGTTCCATCTATTGTTTAGCATGGAGTCCAAGTGGTGAACTCCTTGCTACTGGTTCTAATGATAAGACAGTAAAACTCATGAAATTCAATATGGAAACATGCAATGTGGATAGTAAGAATTTTTTTTTATCTTCTGTAGTAATGAGCATACAAAAAAACTTTTGTATTTTAAGAAACAATATTAACTTTAAATAAAACTTCATACTGAAAATTTTACATGAAGATTGTTTTTATAAATATATTTAGTGTTTGAAATTCGATATGCAACCTGTATTCAAAAAATTTAAGGAAACACGCATTTTCAAAAGGTATTCCTACATAATGGCAAACAAGGTTCACTGTCTTTCTATATAATCATTATCTGATGTTTATGCACATTTCATAACCTGTGTTCAAGGCACTGAAACTAGATAAGATGACATCTTTTGGTTCAGTTTGGCTATGCATTTTGTTGATTCTTTTCAATCGTCAAAAATAATATTTTTTATTTGGCTTTCCTCTGTAATGGAAACAGGAAGTAATATGCAGGTGCCAGATCAAAAGAGTAGGAAGGTGAGCAAGTAACACAATTCCCTTTTGAGCTAGAAATTGGCTTACAATGATGGTTGTATTGGGGAGTAGATATTGTGAGCCTTTCATTTTATGCCAAAGCCTTGCTCACCATATCCATTTCTCAAGAATAAACATGTCCACATCCATCTACCCATTCAATGTGATCTTCAGGCAAAAATTCTTCTTTGATTGAATGCATTTAAAAAGTAATAATAAATAAGCATTGTATTCATGGGAGATTTTTCTCTTTTTCAACTTTGGCGAGTCCCTCTATCACCACTTTCTTTCATTCCTTACAAACTCCATGTTAATTTTAACTCCAATCTCTTATCTGCTGATATTCAAATTATCTGTCATTGGTCTTTCATTAACAGACGTTTCAATTTTTTAATGTAATCCTAATTGCTTGCAGTAATAGGTCTAACAATTTTCACAAAACTGTTGATGTCATTTGTGCATATTCTTTAAAGGTACAATATCTTGCTCTGCTACAAGCATCTGATGACAATCTTGTTTGCTTTCTGAGCTTAAAACAGAATTTTATATTGATACCTTGATCTAACTATTTTTTACAAAGCCACTACACTACGCTGCTCTTCAACTTAATGCATAACAAAACAAGATGTCTAAGCTAAGCACTGCTTATTTAAACAACAATGCACATTCAGCTGCATATGTCGCATACACATTTTATGGTGCATATCAACTTTTACCTATAAGCAAAGATTATTCACCAAGTTTTTTAACATGGTGATATATATAATGCAGATACAGGTATAGGACAAAATAATAGGAATACTCATTTAAAAATTAGTCATCCTTCAACCGACCACTAAATGGTCGCAACAGTGTGTCGTGGCAAAGAAGGAAGTATCAATCAAGCATTATGAAAGTTGCGTGTGAAAATTTTGTTCCTAGCAAAATATAATTATTTCTAACCTCTTTGATGTGAAAAGAGACATGATAATTGGAGCTTGCCTCGCTTGAACATCCTTGTCCAGAACAACCAACTTTGTGGATGTTCTGGACATGGACCACTGTGTCAAGTGTTATGACAGCCTACACAAAATTGGGTAAGGTGTTTTCTGCAAAGCACAGCAGAGGGTGAAAGTCGAAGGACCGTGATTGAGGGGTGTTGAAGAGGATAGTCGTCCAAAAGCGCAAGACTATACTGCCACAGATAACGTCCAAGGTGAATACCCACTTTTAGAACCCCATATCCATGAAAACTATCCAATGAAAGTTACATACTGTGAACATTCATGGCAGAGTATCTGTTCCAAAACCATTTGTTTCAGTGTGGAATACTATGAAGAGACTAAGAGTGGTGCCAAGACCACCTAAATTGAACACAACTGCAATGGGAACTAGTCATCTGATCTTATGATTCCTCATTTACATTATTCCAGACCATCAGACGTGTGTTTGGTGAACACCGGCAGAAGCGTTTCATGTTGACTGCCTGGTTCTGACGGTGGAACATTGAGAAGGTTCTGTGATGGTGTGGAGTGCAATATCCTCCAGAGGATTAGAGCCTCTTGTTGTCTTTAGGGGGATGATCATAGGCGACCATTATCAAAGCATTCTTGCAGATCATCTTCACCCTAAGTTTCAGATTCTTTGCAAAACAACATTTTGTGTTTCGAAATGACAATGGCCCTGTTCACATGTTTCGCTGTGTTCAAACCCGGTTACATGAGCATGTTGATTAAGTAGAACATCTAACATGGTGTCTCCAGTCACTTGATCTGAACATCATTGAGTGTTTGGGGGATGAGGGGGTTAGAGAACAAAGTCTATGCTTGGTCTCCTCCTCCATGCACACTATCTGAACTTGAGATGACCTTGCACAAGGAATAGGGGTGAATTCTGATGAACTTGGTTCAAGATTTTTATTTGTCAATTCTACATCATTCGGACCAAAGATGGCCCAACAACTTACAAAAAAATTTCATTTTTTCACTAGTGTTCCTATTATTTTGTCCTATACCTGTATGTAGAGTCATAATTGCTTTTTAAAGAAGCATCTCTTCTTTGATGGTTTTTCTTGTATTTAAAAATATTCCTAGTGACACCAGAAGCAAGTTTAATATTTTAATAATCTCATTCTTATATTACCCTTAAAGATTTTGCATTATTAAAAAAATCATCCTTCTTTATGAATAATTTTATATCTTCATTAACATATATTAATGTGCAATTAAACAGGTAATGAAGCTGAATTGAGTATGCATGATGGCACTGTTAGAGATATGTGCTTCATTGAAGATACAACAAGTAAATCAAGTCTTCTAATCAGTGGAGGAGCTGGGGATTGTAAGATATATGTAACTGATTGTGATACAGCTACACCTTATCAAGCATTATCTGGACATTCTGGTAATGATTGTTTACAATAAGTATTGAATCTGGGCCTAATGATGATTTTTTTTTTTTAACTTTATAAAAATGTATGATTACTTTCGATTTTTTAAAATCTCTTTACAAACGAGATTTAGCTGAGAAAAAATATATATTTTAATTGATTATTGTTTTTGGTTGAGATTTTTTGACTTGAAAGGTTTTTTAATGAAACAAAGAAAAAATAATTTATTCTACTGAAGTTTTTAAATTTATATAATTAGTAAATATTTATGTGTTACATTAATAGTTTTTGTTTGTGCACACAAAATTGCTGCTTATTTTTTTACAAAATTATATATATATATATATATATATTTTAAAAAAATAACATAGTAATCATCTTGTGTTAACTATTTTTTTATATGAACCAGGTCATTTGATAGTGAATATATTTTCAATCAAAATTCATTTTAAAATAATAGTGTATATGTCTTGAAACCTATATTTGGCATGTTTGTTTTGTTTATGAAACAAAACAAACGTGCCAAATATAAATTTACTGTAGTATGACTAATTCAGCAATATGTGACGAACTCTCCATCATTTTTATCCATTAATGAATTTGAATCTAATAATTATGTTAATGAAAAAGTGTTTAAAAGTAAATATTTGATAGAAAATGTTTTTAATTATTGAGTAATTTTTTATTATCTAGTTTCCATGGTCATATTTCCTTTTTTAAGTAAAGAAGCAATCTAATGGAAAAACTAAATTTTCTTCCATGGCATCACTAATATTTAGATAATGGTTATAAAATGCAACTGTGTGCATCTCTGCATAAATTTTTTTTTCTTTTTATTATGATATAAAAGTATATACAAAGATGATACTATCTATCCAAAATCAACTAACACTCTTTAGTAACAAATAATAGCTTTGGTTTAGTAACAACTAACTAAACTCAGTGGCGCAACAGCCCTTAAGAACCATGGCCTACTGTGCCCATCTCAGTATACATGACCATTGGGTGCTGAGGTGCATGAGCAGATGTCCCGATCAGGTGGTCAGTCTGAAGTGAAACCCCCATAGTTTAGTCCCCAAGCAAGCTTGGTACTCATTTATCGACCCACTGAAGGGATGAAAGGCTGAGTCGACCTTGCCCAGCCCAAGGATTTAGTAACAACTACCATAAAATCCGACATAAAACGCACATTTTTAGCACAAAAAATAAGATCAAAACTTAAGGAGGGGCAGTATATGCCAGGTATAAAAATGATAGCTTCAGAAACAAAAAATAAGGGACAGGCATAAAAAATTAAACTTTTACATTAATCTGAATACCATTTATTTTAAAAGAAATGACATACCTAATGAACTTAAAGGGTTGTAGTTCTATAAGTATACTATTTTTTCAAAAGCCTGAGATAATACCTCGAATAAATTATTTCAAAATGTAATAGCATTGTGCACATACATTTCGGATACCTTTGTAAAAAATGGGGTGCACATTATACATGAACATACCTAAACATTAAAAAAATGCAGCTTGAAAGTATAGGTGGGCATTATATGCCAGATTTTATGGTACCTCACTCCTTGTACGTAACTAAATTACCTCACAAACTCTACTCTGACTCTTTCAGGCACTCTTTTCTCTCTCCTATCATACTCGTAACTCCTCGTACTCATGCTTCACAACACAGCATTGAAACAGCGCCACCTATTACCTTAAGAGTATACCTTCCTTATTTTTAATAAGTGATATCTGTAAAATAATTAAAAGGTATATTTGTATATTCCTTTTCCTGTTAATTTATTTTGATATTTTCATCACAAGAAAAAGGGAAATAGTTAGTGATAAAAGAGTGAATCAAATTGTGTATAAACAAGTGGCTGCATTCAGTGGTTTAATTAACTTCTAAAATTCTCAAATATTTTCTAAATAGCTTATGTATTCAAATTTTGATATTCTTCTGTTATAAACTTTTAGCTGATATATCAAAAAAAATATCTTCATAGGAACCTTAAATTTTGGTATAGTATCAAAATATATACATAGTTATTTTTGTAAAGCTTACTTTAGTATTGTAAATATATAGCATTTTTTACGATTATGTTTCCACATCAAAACTTGGAATTATTTTAGAAAATTGCATTTTGTCTCCAGTCTTGATTTAATGAAAAGTTTTGTAAATTCTTTAAATAACTGAAAAATGAACTGTTATTTTTTCCCTTGTTCTTTCTAGGCCATATTCTAGCTCTCTACACTTGGGGTGGAGCAATGTTTGTCAGTGGTTCACAGGATAGAACCATCAGATTCTGGGATTTAAGAACTAAAGGATGTGTGCATTTAGTTACTCCTCCGCCTTTATCAGGATCTGGACCTGGTAAGTGCACATTGTATACATATATGTCAGTATCTTTGCTATTTTTCTGTGAGTAATGTTATAACTTGAATTGCAAATGGATTTCACTTAACCCATAATTAAATAATATACTAGTGATATTTATCTAGATTGTTTTTAACTGTTTTTCTCAGTTTAGAGATTTAAATTTTATGAAAATTTCTGGTAAAAGATGGCAATTTTTATTTAAAGCTGGTGATTTTTATCAACTTTCAATGTGTAAATCATCATACACATGTGAGTGCATGCATGAGTGAGTGTGTGTGTCAGTTCATTTGAAAAATAAAGAGCCCAATATTGAATTTGATTATCAAAATAAAACATTTTTATTTTATTTTTTTACAGTATTCTACCTTGCTTTTTTTTTTTATCATTTCTGTTACCAGCTAATTTTTTTCTCCCCTTTTCAATTGGATAACTAGTTTTATATTATAAATGCTTATTCCTGTCTCAAATTACAAAAATCTCTATGCAATAATTATCCATAAATAATTGTTTGAGGCTGAAATGTGAAGTGAAAATAGCTGTAATATTTGCATTATACTTTTTTAAAGAGCCAAACTCTGAATATGAATGTATCAATTTATCAAGAATTGTTTAAATTAGTGTAATAAAAAGGACTTATTGTAAAATATCATAGTTGTCATCTCTAACATGAAAAAATTTGACCCAAACTATAAATCTGCTTCACATACATATTAAAAAGTGTTCCAATGTTAATATTTCATGACCATTCATATTTAAAAAGAGCATTTTATTTTAATATATCCTTCAGTTCTGTTTTAGACAATTTTTTTCTGGTGTATGTATAATGTTTTATATCATATACTTATTTTAAGAATTAAGTTACATTAATACTAAACATACCATAATTGGGAAAATGACTGGTTTTGCTATGGTTAAAATAGGTATGTATTAAGTGGTGGCATGTTTAGTGTTAAATAAAAAATATTTAATGTTTATGCAGCATTTTCCAGTTTTAAGCAGACAGTGTAAATAACAAATAAACTATGTGAAATTATGCTGGTGAGGTTTTCGGAGATGTTTTCTGAAAAGCTGAGCTTGTTGGATTATTTTTAGTTCATGTGATGTACATTTTTTTTATAAATTTAACAATCCTCAAGTGATTTACTTATTTTGTAATTAATCTTAATTTTATTTCCAATGAAATTGTTTTTTATCAAAAAAATAAAAGTTGTAATGATATTTTTGACATGTAGTAACAACCATTGTTATGAATTGCAAAATAATTTTTTTAAACTCACTCAAATCCATTTCAAATTGGTTGTGTTGGATCATATTTATGTGTATATATTTTTTCATAGCATCAGTTTGTGTTAGTAGCATTTCTGATTAGTATAAAAGAGGTGTGTAATATTTTTATATGTAATACAAATTCAGGTAGTCCAGTAGCCACAGTGTGCGTTGATCCTTCTGGAAGGCTGTTGGTGTCTGGACAAGAAGATGCTACATGCATGTTATATGATATTAGAGGTGGAAGGCACATTCAGTACTTTAAACCACACACTGCTGATATTCGAACAGCCCGGTTTTCCCCCAGAGCATACTACTTACTCACTGGCTCATATGACCACAAAGTTGGCCTTATTGATTTGCAGGGTATGTATCTCTATCTGTTAACATCTTTTAAAGTATGATAAATTAGAATGAAATATATTTTTGAATAAATATGATGCAGAGATTTATAACTGGAATTCCTTTTTATGATTTTTCTTGCATAAGATTAAGATGTTATAAATGGCATTCACAAAATATGCACTTTAATTTTATTAAAAAGTAAAACGTCTGAAGGTTTTTTTTTAAATTATAATCCAAATAATAAGTGGGTTTTTTTTTTGCAAACAGCAATATCCAATATGGAATACAACAGTATTGAATACCTTAAAGGAATTTCTTAATTCACTCGAGTCTACAAATTTGTTCTTATTTTAAGGGACACAGTTCGATTCAATTGATAAAAATTGGCCAAAAATTGAAATGAAATTTTTGTTTTAGCTTAAATTATTCTTTATATAATTTTCTATAATCTAACAAAATTTGAAAGCTCTTAAGTTAAAGAAGTTCAGAATTATGATAACTTTTATGTTCCTTTTTATTCACTCCTAATGGCAAATAAAAACTTTAAATGGATTTATCTCAGAAAAAATCACTCATTTATTCACTTAAAAGGCTAAAGGTTTTTTTCTATTGTGCCAAATGCATTTTTTTAAACCTATTGCTATGAGTACATGCAACAAAAGTTGATATGCATTTTTGAATCAAAGCAATAAAAATTATTATTATTTTTTTTTTAAATAGTTAAATTTAGAATAACACATGTAAAAAAAAATTTCAATAAGCATTCAGGGTGAAAAAAGTATTTTACGAATATCAATCATTCTTGCAGAAAACCCATATCTATTTTTGTTATGCACAGCTTGATGTATTTGTTTATCAAATTTCATGTGTGTACGTCAGTTATTGTAGAAGGAGTAGTATTTTAAAATCCCTTCTTAAATTTTAAGACTTTTCTTTAAAAAATTAAATGCTTTGTCTTTTGTAGTATTTTGAGCATAATACACTTTGTTAACAAGCAAAAAAATTGTAAAAACCATTCAATCAAAAGATTTTTTTTAAATAAATTTGTGCCATGTCTCCTTAAAATCATAAATTACAAGTTGTCATATTTTGCATGAATTTACTCATTGACATTTTTTCTCTTCTCTTAAACATGTTACTTTCAAAATTCATAATTATTATATTTTAATCATTCAGCCTTATGGTTTTTAACTACTTAAAAATGCAATAAAATTTATCCAATTATGTTTATTTAAAAATATTTCTTCTTATTTTTTTCTGTTTATTTTGGTATATTTTTTAATATAATTTGGAAATACTATATTGACCCCCAAGTTACTGATTAATGTATGCTGCTTTCTTTTATTTTAGGAGACCTTACTCAGCCATTACCTATGATTTCAGTTGCTGAACACAGTGACAAAGTTATTCAAGCGAGATGGCATCCTCGAGAGTTTTCATTTTTGACAACTAGTGCAGATAAGACAGCTACCCTCTGGGCACTTCCTTTGAAGTGAATGATTCCTTTTTGTGTGCAACAGATTTTATCAGTATGGATAGCAACCATATACATTAGAAAAGTTGATAGACTGCCTCATATTTTTATTCTTTTCTGTTAAATATATTGAAATGTTTATTTTATTATCAGTTGCATATGATTTTGTAAATATCTTTCTTCTGTAGTTAGCAGATTTCATTTTTAAATGAAAATTATTTTCTTTATCAAAATCTCTCTCTATATGCTTTGAATATTTTCCACTTGTAATTTTCAAAATGTATTTAGATGTTGCACAATATAACGTTTGCTCAACTAAACCTACTTAATTTCTTAATAAATTCATCAGTCTTCTGTGTTTTCTAATAATGTGATTATAGTAAATTTATATACAAAAATTTCTATTAGTTTTTTTAAAGTTTGTACATGAAAATGTGTTTTATATGTATATATTGTGTGTGAATGCCTTTATACTACATTTCCAACCATGCTAAGAAATTGATTGAGAAATTTAAAAGTTACTATATTGTGTAATCAATGTTGAATGATGAATGATCTTGAATATTGTCAAAGTATTTTTCTTTATTATTCACAATATGATCTGAAATTTTTATTATTATTACTTTATTCTTGAACATTTTTTAGGTTTTTAAGTAAAAAAGTAATTAGTTTTTTCCGTGATTCAAAAATGATTTTATTTTAAGATTTAATTTGACTTTTTTTTTTATCAAATTAAAGCAAATTTGCAGGAATTATTTGAAGCTATATAATATTTTTAAAACTAACATAGCAAATTGATTTTTTTTAAAAAATAGTTTAATTAAAATATTCCTATTTAAAAAAATATTTATGTTAGTCAAGTGTTGTAGGATGGAACATATATATATTTCTTGAGCTTTTTAAATGTTTGGTTTTATATTTGAATGTAGTGATTTATGAATAAATATATTTAAGTCTTTGGTTCACAATTTATTTAAATCAATTATAAAAGGAAAATTATTATATATTATATGTCATAAAATGCTTTAATGATCAAATAAGTAAAAAAAAAAATATATTTTTGTTTAGTAATTATGGACTTTTATTAGGTCTTATTGTTTTGACTCTATAACAAAAGTATTTATCAAAATTTGACATAAGTGATCTGATTGTAAGAATACTTTTTTTAAAGTAAAATGAGCCATGTTGTGTATAGCATTTTAAAAAATGTTCACTTAGTAGCTAAATTAACAAATAAAATTTGCAAATGGTTATTTTAATTAAATTGCATGACAGCTATTCTTATATAAATCTTCTGATTTTTAAACAATGATCAAATGATAATGGTATCTGAGCTGGGGACCTCATTCACTTAGCTTTCATACCAGCCACATTAGACATCGGAAGATTCAATGGAATGGGTACTCATTAGGACCCATTCTTTTTTCCATTCCCATTCTTCCCAAATTCTTTTTTTAAGCAATACAGCCTGTTGCAGGTCATTGCTGTCTCACAAAATCTCTTCCTGCACAATAGCCAACCATTGGCTTATTCGAATTGCCCTTAAGTCATTTTCAATGTTATCTAACCACCTAGTTTGTGGTTTTCCTTTCTTTTGTTTTCCATTGATTCTTGAAAAGGTTATCTTTTTAGTTCGAAATAAGTCATATCTAAATGTGACCCAACTATCTAATGTGGGATGTTTTGGCTATTTTTACAATGTTGGGTTCACCATATTTTTTATAAATTTCATACTTGTATAGTATTCTCCTCTCGTCATTGTGTTTTACTGGTCAAGAAATCTTCCTCAGAATTTTCCTTTCAAAGATCAATAACATGTCTATTTCTGTTTTGTAAAGGTTTATTTTGGATTTAAAAGAAAAAATTTATTTGAGTTCATTATTAACAAATATTTTACTTGATTCCATTTTTATAAGGGATTCTAGAATATAGTTGTATTTGTTGAGAGGTTTACAATAATTTTGCCAACTTCTTAAAAGAAAAGTGTTCAAATTGCTTCATGGTCCACAGCTGTTAACTGCTTTTCTTTGCCTAAGGACATAGCTCATGGCTGGTGTGTTACGAGTTTGAACCCTAGTGCCGCTGAAGACCCACTATGTAGAGGAGCTGATGCATGTTAAATCTGTTGTAGCTGAAAGTCCTCCTGTTGGTGTGGTGTGGTAGTTTGGAGAGTGTGTGCAAGCTCAGGTGTTCTTGTCACTTGACAATGGTTCAGAATCACAAGGTCCATCTCCAAAAGCCTTTGTGTTGCTTTGTAGTGTACCGTTAATAAAACTCTCACTTGCCGTGGGACATGGCACCTGTGGTAGCCCATAAAGTTTTAAGAACCATTAACTGAGAAATGACTGTAAAACAATTTGTTAGTTATCAGTTTCAATATTTAAAAGGATTTTGATAATGAGAACTGGTGAAAACAGAAATTAAAGTCATGAAACTTTTCCCTTCCTCCCTCATTTTAAATTGTTAAGCAATTGGTTCCTAATACCTTCTATAGCAGCGATATTCAACCTGTGGCCCAGTCATGGCCCATTGCTGTGAAAAATTTATTTATTCATGAAAATTTGATGGGAAATTCTTCGTTAAAAAATCAAATATATCAATTTTGCTGTCGATGTCATATGGGTGTGAATTGATTTTTTTTTTTCAGATTACTGATAATAGACAACACTGGAGTAGTGACATTTTATGAGTGAAACTACTTTTTAACTATCTTTCATATCTTGCTAGCGAAAAATATTCGAAGAAAATAGATTGTTTCAAGACGTTTGAGAAGTTTACTATTTTGTTGTGAAAAACAAGCTTGGTTCAGTAATTGTTTAATTTGTCATGGAAGTGTATTTAAAAAATACCAATAAACAGGAATTATATTCAATGACACTTTTCCTCGGAGATCTCTTTCAAGAGATGATAAATAGGCTTTCTTGAAAAATCTTGACAACAGCAAAAAAATGTTTTGCCAGTGGTAATGTCACAGTGATAACAAAGGCACCCTTTGAAATTTGTTATATTATTAATAATCATATGAAACCATTTACTGATGCAGAAATTGTGATAGTGATTCTTAAATGCTTCTAATTTAGAAATATTCTGCGACAGCAATAAAAAATAACTAAAAAAGCAAAATAGAAGTTTTAATATTTTGATCAATTTCCACATTTTAAATTTTCTATGTTATCTTGGTCTTAAATAATTTCTCCCCCCCCCCCATCAATTGTTGTTTTGCGACCCGCGTAAAATAACCATCATATCTATGCGGCCCTTGTGAAATATCTAACATATGTATGTGGCCCGGCAGAAAAAAAATTGAGTATCCCTATTCTAAAGTATACTGTACTAACTTTGATTGAGATGACTATATGTGCAAACAATTTAAACAATATTGATTTTTGAAAGAAGTACTTTCCAATTAAATTCCACTAAAATTTCTTTCATGGCATTTATGTCCTAGTACAACTGAAGACTTGCCTTTATGAACATTAAATCTGTTGAGATTCAAGGTTCTCCCATTGATATAGAACAGTGGTCTTCAAACTGTGTTCCACGAAACCTTTAGATTCCATGAGTCACAACAAAAAGAAATAGAGAAGAAATAAATGTATGCAAAATGGATTCATGTTCTCTGTGAAGTTTGTATAGTTACAAGTGTCTAAAGTTCACCCCCCCCCCCTATTCATTAAAACTGAAGATTTTATTTATATGTAATAACTTTATTTTACAACACTTTTTAAACTTTTATTATAATAAAAGAATATTAGCATTTTATCTTTATATATATACTTCCAACTAGATTATGAATATTCTATTGTTTACTATCTCGGGTTCCACAAGATAATTTTATGCTTGTCAGTTAGCACAATGTCTTGAAACTCTATACCATTTTTTAATGGAAAATGCACCTTTTTACATTTGTGGAAAACAACACATACAATGAAGGAAAGGAAACAACATATCAACAGATTTAATGCTAAAACCTAAATCTATGCAAGAACAGCTTTTAAATTTGGGACTGCAAAATACATGAGATTTCTCACACAGCTATAAATATTTTAATTCCATTCAGAACATTGTGCTTTTATGTGAAATATATTTCTCAATGTAAGTGGCTACAAAAACAAATTAAACTCAGAATATGTAATGTGATTGTGTTTAATCTCAATAGACTTTGACTTCAACAGTTTGTGTTAAAAATACTAGCATACATCCCTCTTACCAAATGTAATGCATGGGTAGGTGACACTTTAATCACAACTTAATATTATTAATGAATAGATTATATTAAATTTTGATTAGAATTTTTTAATAATAAATTGAATACTTTTTTTAATTGCCTTTACATAAAGTGCCTGTAACATGTTGATCTACTTTAAATATTATTTTGAGATATATTCTTCAAAGTATGTGAATGGAATGGGGTTCTACAAAAATACTTACTAGCTCTAGGGGTTCCACAAAGGCTCCTTCAAGTTCTAAGGGTTCTGTGAGTTGAAAAAGTTTGAAGACCACTGGTGTAGAAGTTCAGAGAGAGTGTGCCAGCTCAAGCGTCATCCTCATCACTTATGATCACTTATGTGATCTATCTTCAGTAGCCCTCATGTTGCTTTATAGTGCAACATTAATGAACACTCACTCCATGGCATTTATAGCTGAGATTTAAATCTTTGAATGTTTATGTCAAATATTTGATCTATGAACAAAATCTATCAGAATAGTGATTCTCTAGCTTTTTGTCTTTATGTTCCTTTGCCGTTAACAAAAATTGTACCTCCAGAATAAAATATTCGTAAATTACATGCAGGATGTTTCCATTGAGTATGTTATCCTATTCATGAAAACTATTGAATATTTCCTCTGATATAAATATAATGCTTGAGAGCCACCTATCTGGAATATCTGAGTAAACTTAGTTTATAGAGTAACCTCCAAAAGCAGTTGGACCAGTACCTCAGAGCATAATTACTTACTGAATTGCTACTGACAGTATGAATCTAGTTGAAAATTTTCATGCTTGTGCATTGTAAAAAAATTTTATTTGCAAGAATATATAAATGTGCTGAACAGATGTGTACATCTATGTATGAAATTCAGGAAAACAGCCTTGCTTTATGTTTAAGTTTCAAGTGTTGGCTGAAAAAAATAGTTATCTCCTAATATTATAGATTTTATTTATGTTTGTTTTTACTGTTTATTTTTCTTTCTTTTTTTTCTTTGTAAATCTTGGATCTGTTTTGACTCCCTGATTCTGAGTTGTCAGGATTACAAACTCATGATTGGTATTGTTTTTGTTGATTTATGAGTTCGAGATCTAGTGTCACTAAATATCAACTGTGTGAAAGGTTGTGGATGCATGTTAAACATGTCCAGTCTCAAAGTCTTCAAGTTGGCTTGGTTTGGTAATATGTAGAGGGGAATGCTACTATACCTGAGGTGTCATTCTTGATAGTTAACCAGGAAAGAAGTTTTAAATCCTCCCCTCCCTCTTTTTACTCTCTTGTGTTTCAAATTAGTTCTATTTGTGGGATAAAAAAAGAATGGCAAAAATTGTCTTGCAAAAGATTTTACAATCTCTTTTTATAATTTTTTTTCATTTTCAAAACAAAGATATATATTGCATTATTTATAATTTAAACTTTTTGTGGTAAATATTTTTTGTTCTATCTTTAAAAAGATACAATAAAACCTATTTAAAAAAGGTTAAGTAAGTTTTGACTTTGTGTATGTTGACATTCTTAGCAGTCTGAATTTGTATTAATATTATTTTCATTATTATCAATAAAAATTTTGTTTAATTTGAAATTTGTTTCCGTTGAATTGAAAATGTTGAGCTGTTTGTTCAAATGAACCTGCCACTGAAGACTTGCTCTGCCGAGGGGTTGACTTGTGTTAAATTTGTTGAGACTAAATGTCTTCTTATTAAAGAGGTTGTCAGCTCAGGTGTCATCCTTGTCACTTGACTGAGATTCAAAATTATGAGGTTTGTTGCCAATATTACCTGTGTAGCTTCAAAGTACAATGTTTATAAAAAATCATATCCTAATTTGGAATGAAAATTAAAGCAGTTCACATTTCTTTCTCATTATTTTGATTACATAAATCTCTTTAAAAAGCAATTCATTATCATTGTTATAATCAAAGTATGATTACAGAAAATATTTATGTAAGACACTTTCTACACGGAAAATATTCTTTTTTACTTACATAGGAGAGCAACACATATACCACTTAATTTTTGTGTTATGCTTATTTAATCATTTATAATGCATCCTTTAAAATACATAAAATTCCCATTTATGGAGCAGTAAAATACTTCCATCATTTTTTTATAGTAATGATATAACGTTTATTTTTTTTTAGAAATCTAGTATTGCAAAATTAAATTTTAGAAAATGTTTGAATGAATGTCTAATTTTGTGAAATAGTCAGACAAACATGTTTATTTACATCTGTATTATCAAGGGTTTAACTAGCTAATTTGATTAATTTCACAAATTTAATCTAATATTTTGATTTTGTTTTTTAAATTTTTTTTCTATACATGAATATAATTATTCTGAGACATTTAGTTGGGATTACATTAATACATGTCTGTGCTTTTATTTTGTATACTAATATAAAATGTCTTTCATTTCAATTGAATATTGATTAAATATTGAAAATAGATTGCTGTTATGTATGTATATTTAATTTTAAAAATAAGTTTAATGTATATACTTTGATTATGCAAGATTTGCATAAATCATGAATTTGTAGACAGATAATCCACATAAATTTTATGTACTATCTCTTTTTGTTAATATGATGAATATTTTATAATTGTTGTAGATTAGAAACTTAAGTATATTTTTTTAGTGAGATATGAGGTAGTTTATGCACTTTTCTCACTCAATGTTATGCTTTCACATGAAATAGTTATCAATTTTTTGGAATACCCCCCAAGATTATTTTTATAATTGGTCCCCAAGAAAGCATGAAATTTGCTTATAGCCAGTAGGTGCCAAATATCTGTACACTTCTTAATATTGTAAATGTCTGACTAGTTTATTATGATATAGTTTTTATGCTGTTAGTATAAATATGTATCAGTTGAACTTTTTGTATGATGCTTTTTTGAATGCATGTTTGCATTATTGTAGCATTTGTATTTTTCTTAGGATAATTAACTTTAATGATTTACAAATGTACATATAAAATATATTGTTTTTTTAAGGGATATGGTATGTTCAAAGATGTAAATTTTCTTTTATATGATAATGATACTTATAAATATTCAGAATTAAAATAAAAATTGAGTAATCTGTGTGCGATTTAAAGATTTCGGGATGTTTTTTCCCCTTCTCTGATTTTAGAATATTATGCATAGATTGTTGTAATTAATTTTTGTTTAAAATGATTTAAGCATGTAAAGTGTTAACTAATTGTAAAAATCCTTTGTTTTTAAAAAGTTTGATGTATTATATATAAAAAAAGACTTGGAGTGAGAAGGAATTGTTTATTAAAAATTGCTATTGAACATTTTGTATACCAAGAATGCATTGCAGGTTATAAAAATGTATTTATTTTAAATCGATTAACAAAACGTTTTGAGGAGAGAAAAAATTTTATTGAATTTTTTTATGATGCATTAAGTGACATGCATCAAGGTCTAAAGATGTTTTAAACTTATTTTCAATTCGACAAATTATTTTGCAAAAAGATTTGCCTATTCCTTAAGTTTTACTTTAGCTAACCTTATGAGTGTTCAGTTCAAAGCATTTTTTATACATTACTTTAAACTAGTTTGTTATTGTTTTAATAGACAATGTTACTTTGAGATCTGATCAATTTTATAAGTACAATTTGCATTTTTTTCCTTGACCATATGTGCGATATTTTTTTTTCGTGATTCATTTATAATATTTTTTCTACATAAAAAAATAAAATATGTTCTGGATGTATTTACCAATAATATCTTTCAATTGTTAACTGTATTTATGTATATAGCTTGTTGCTTGTAACAAAAATATAAATTAACAAAGTTTTTGTTTGGTTGATATCTTCATATTGCACAATGTATGCTAAAAATGTATTTATTTATGTGCATTAAATTTTTTATTCTTAAAAAAACACTGCTTTTCAAACCATGTTATAAAAAAATTTTATACTTTGACTACAAGGCTTTTTAATTCCTTTTGAGCTTCACTTGTCGTAAATACTAATATTGATGAATACAATTAAATATTTGAAGTATTTTTGTAAGTGTAAAGAACAAGGTTTTCCAATACTTGAATCTAAATACTGATAGATCCTCACAAAACTATCAGATTGGCAACAATTGGTGCTTCTGTAAAATATTTTAGTCTATAAATTAATTATATACTGTGCATCCTGTTTAAGAAAATGTTAAAATTATTTATGGTATTTTTAGCTGTTACTTTCACAATGTATCATCGTAAAATGATCTATGTTTTTAAATCTGTGATGAATGTTTTAGAATTTAGAGATAACTTTTTAGTTTAATAAAATGCCTTTATATTTAATTTTACCAAAGATCTATGTACATCAGACGATAAATGAATTTAGAAAATTGTTAGCTAAATATTTTTTTTAAGCATTCACTATTCATATAACAAAATAAATTACAAGCAAATGAAATCAGTATAAATGATTAAATATTAAGGAATATTTTTAATAATAAATTATTCTTATGTGTTAATTTCTAAACTTGCCAGAGATTAAATCTCATGTGTTTTTTGAAAAGAAAATTTGTTTCCTTTCCCTTTAACTTAATAAAAACTAACATATCTTTCAAAAGTATTTCTTATTTGGAAAGTGAAAAGGTTATGACAAAAAGCACCATTAAAATTATTTTTTACATAATAAAAATACACTTTGTATTCAAAGTCCATCTGTTGCTATATAATATTCTAAGTAGTATAAAAATGTATTAATTTGAGATAAAATTTTTGAATATTGCTGATGAGAAAATTAAATTCATAATTTGTTTATACAAACTGCATCGTATATTTAAAACTTTAAATCTCAAAACTACTATGGATTAATTTGCTAATTCTAAAAAATGAGTAGAAAATTTAAAAATAAGTTAAAAGATATTGCAAACAAGGAAATTTTACTAAGATATGAGAATCACACACACACGTCATTTTAATTTTCTATTCAATTTAGAAATAGAATGTACACTAAAATTATTCTTTAAGTGATGATTGAAAATAAACATCTTAAAATGGCTTAAAAAAATAATTTATATATATATATGTTTTATTTACATTATTTAAAACATTTCTCTTGGAATGAAAAAGGCATTGTATAATCATTTATATGCAAATGAGATATAGAACAAGTCTTAATAATTTTTTTTAATATCAAATTTAGATACAATTATATATAATACATACATTCTTTTTCATCTACATAATACATCATTTAAGTACTAAAATGAAAGACATAGTATAATTTCTTCAAAACTTAACATTTAAAACAGCATTCTTTATAAAATTTTATATGTACAAACAACAATGAAATCTCGAGATTCGGTAAATAAATACTTAAAATTCAAACTAAATGCATAGTAAAAACTGTAGACATTTCTATCATAAAACTTTTCGAACAATATTTAACACAATTTATATAATTATGTACAAATAAATACATTAATAACAATATATTCAACATAGTATTGATTTCATTCACAGTGAGTAAGTAAATACAACAGAAGAGATTTTTATAGAAACTGAACTAAAATGCAAAGCCTTACTACGCATTCTGATAAATTTCTATATTTAAAAAGATTGCTTTTTTAAAATAATATATTGGTAAGTAGTCTATTAGATGAATAAAGACAATTTTATTACTTAATATGATTTTCTTAAGCATGTCTTTTGCTTTTATTTAATTAAAAATTGAAGTATTTTTTAATAAACTGCAAATTAACATTGTCTAATATCAACAAAATAGTCCTTTTTATCTTGGTGTGTTATCTAAAGGGAGGGGGGGGGAATAGTCTATACAATTCCTCATATTAAATAAGTTTCAGCACATAAGAATTTGTAACAATTTATCAATGTATACTATATAAAATTCAGTGAAAAGGTTTAAGTGCCCAGTTACTTTGATGATTTTGGCAATAAAATTGTATTAATTCAACTTAACAGTAGAAACTCAGTTTCTACTGTTATTTTTAAACCTTTTCTCTTATCTTAATTTTAAAATATATATGGTCAATTTTCCACACACTAAAAACTTTTCAAAAATCAATACGCTTGCTGCATAAATGCTTGTGGATTTTGGTTTTGTTTGGGACAGTACTAACTTCTATAAAAGAGCATTAATAGGAGACAAAATTACTGTGAAGATATAAATTCTATTTTTAGTTATTTAAATACAAATTACATAAAAATACATATTCAAATTACCTTTACAGATACTGACTTATAATAGTTAATACATGTAATTTCATACTTTGTTAGATAAAGATTTTACAAATGTCAATTTGTTTCCTTGCTATTTATATCATCAGTAATTAAGAAGCAAAAATGAATATATGTTCTCAAAATCAAATGAATTGATAACATTTTTGGTCGGTTTTATATTCAATGTTTCATTTTACAAGAATAAACAAACTATGTTACATAATAATGTAAATTATTTAATATAAATAATCGCATTTAGAGGAATTTTCAGGTATGGTAAACATCAAAAAATTACACATAATTAAAAAGCTCAGCTTAAAATCAAAAAACATAACTTCCTTCATTTTAATGTAGCTAATGTGTAAGAATAAAGGAAAAATGTTCTATACTCATTCTCTAATTGGAAATTTAATGGATGAAAGCAATTATGAAACTACAAGACTATTTTGAACTATAGTTGACATCAACGAGTATAAAATATTTAATAAAATTTTATATCATGACTCAATGGATTACTATGAAAGTTTAAGCATATCTTTGTATAGGACAGAAATATATGCCAAATTGTATTGTAATTACACCAAAAAATATGAATATGGTATACAATTTTATTTATATTTTTGTGTCATAACTGAATATAGATTTAAGTTAATTTATCAGAAAAAAAATGTTAAACTTGATCTGTTATTATTTTGTAGTTTGCTCCATTGCTAAGAAACAGTCCATTTCTCCTTTCCTTTTGTGTGAAAATAAATAAAAATATAATACTATGCTTATATTTCTGTAATTTTCTTAAAACAGAGACAAAAAGAGTAGCAGAGATTGGTTTTCAAACATAATATAAGTTTGACTAGAAAAATACTTGTTATACAAAAGTATTATTGCATCATAAGTTAACACAAATAGCATGTTAATTGCACTGCATTATTAACACGTAAATGATGTTATAAATTTACATCACTTACCGGTACTTTTCTGTTTGGCCGACACAAGCGACAAAGTCGCCAAAAATAATACAACCAACGCCAAATAGAATATTCCCACAGGTAACCTTTTGCCACCCCGTTTATAAAATAAGTCGCATTCGTTATCAGTAATATCTTTCATAATATATCAAAAACCAATGAGAATTAACTTTTATAACGTTTTTTATGTGTATATTGTGTGTTGTCGGCAATGAAGCCTGCTTGGTAAGATTTGCACCGGTGAAACAGAAAAGTACCCATTTACCAATATGTACTCTTATATTAAAATTTTGATTAAATTGAAGTGGTTACATAACATATATAAATTCTTCAATTTGCATAACATATCTATATCTAACTAATACTACAACGAATAAATCTCTTTTTATTGAAAATAACTTTAAATACTTTGTTTTACTGTAAGTTAAGTACAATAGATTTTTTTTTTTTGGCATTTATGTATAAGCTCACATTTTTCTAATATACGGATAACACTTCTCCATAACATGGCTTTACATAAAACAAAAAAATGGGGTTTCGTTCTAAAAATTAGCAGAAATTGTGTAAAGCATTTTTTATCAAATATATTACTCATTAAAAAATAAATAAGGGTAGTCCATCATAACTGCTAAGTACCCTAAACTAGATATTTTCTTTGAGAAAACATTCTCTTCCTCTAAACTTCTTTTGGTGTTATTCTGATTTATATGCTTTTCACAAAAAATTATTTTTAACTGCTAAATAATTATATATGATGCTTAACACAAGAGAAATTCTCTTTTGAACTTTATGCTTCTCAAATTTGAAAAATTTCCTAAGAGAAAATATAATTCCAACTCTTTGGCAAAACAAATATTTTATCTCACATTATTTCCTCTTTTCAAGTTCTACCTAAATCCGTCATTTTCTTTAAAAATTGCAAAATAAATAACTATTTCTGAAAAAGGTTGAAAAATACTCACTTGAAAACTCTTAGTTTTTAAAGTGTAATTAATATTTTAAACAAATTAAATGGATTTAAAATCCTGATAAATTTCTACATGTAAATTTGATACAACATACAAGATCAAATGAAATTTTGTATACTTTAAAGATCTTATGCTGTGCCTTGATTTCTTTACTATCCAAATTTGTTCTTTAAATTTTAAGCACTCATAAAAATCATAACAGAATTAGAGTAAAATCATATTCTAAAATGCCATGTTGTAAGACAATTTTGTGCAAATCCCAAACCATGTTATATGGGGTTACCTGTATTGCATTTTTATAAAAAAATTATTTAAGCTCCTTACAAAAAAAAATATTATAAGATTATAAATAAATTAAGATCTTATTTAACTTATTTTAAAAGCTACAAGTAAATAAAGTATTTATAAAAAAAATATTTACTTAAATACTTTATATTTAGAGAATCAACTTTCAAGATCTAAGCTGATGCATATGAATGACACATCTAATGTTATTGCTCGACTCTGCACTCCTTATCCATCATGTTCTAAAGTCAAAATTAATTAATTTCATATTAATAAATTGATTCTATAAATATATATTTATTACAGAACATTCATCTCCCCCCCCCATTTAAGTAATAAAAATGTATCTACATTGATTACTGTATATACACAAACATTTTATTTTTATCAATCAAATTTAAAGATTAAAAAACTAATTACTTGCTTTGTAATATGATTTTAAGCACACACAAATAACATAGATCAAGTTTTGACATATCAAATAAAAGAGAGAAAGAAAATTTAATCCATTTGTGCACATTTCTTACTTTGAATTAATATGTAGCGTTAACTTAAATAACAGAAAAATAGGTTTCATTTACATCAACTTTGAATATTAGGACTGTCTTGAAAGCTTAAGCTTTGACTCATAAATCCACCTAAAAAACACCTTGTAAAATTTCTATTTTAGTAATTGTTTTCTATCAGGATCACTACTGTAAATACTACAAATTAGTTCATCACACTTTATATGGCACTTCTAAAAAACTTACAGCATACAGAAACAAAAGTTTAAATATATTTACTACTAATAAATTAAGTTTAGAAAACAAACCTTCATTTATTAAGATAAAATTCTTACTTTAGTTTTAAAATATAAAAATACATCAGTTTTTCTATTCTGTAGTGAAGAATTTTTCCTTTTAACTTTCCTTGGTAAATCTATTTACAGAAATTTGCATGTGTGTAATACTTACTCAACTTTCAATTTTCTTTTTTAACAATTGATAGTTTTCTTTTAATGTGATTTTGATTGATAAAAAAAAACTAAGTATATCTATTAAAAGAAGAATTTTTTAAATATATTAAGTTCGTTGCTGGCATTTATAATCCCTAAAACAAATTTTAATATGTTTATTAATGTAGATAAGTATGCTAAATATTTAGCTACATTAATGAATATTCTAAAAATTTTAGTTAATGCAGTTCAAAGCCCCCCCCCCAAGTATAAATATAATATAAAAGCAAAAGTAAATATTGTGCTTCAGTATATTATTATACTGAAGGATATTTCAGTATTGCACATCTTAAAAGCAGTGGCGTAGCTAGGCAACCAAAGGCCCTGGTGCAAAAAAATGAGGGCCCTATCTTAGTTGGATTTACAAAACAACATTGGGGAATCCCTAGCTATTCATTTATTCGGAAGGATCAAACTCATCCATCAGAGGGCTTAGAGCTACAAAATAGTCCACTGAGATAGACAGGAAATGATACAAAAAATATGCATGAACAAGAAAATACTATACAATATTATTATAATTATTTTTAAAAAAAACACCTCTTCAAAAGAGTTGAGGATGGGGGGGGGGCACATTACATTAGTTTATTGCAGATAGGAGAAGATAGCAAAATACTGAAACAGGAAAATAGCTTATTATGAATCATATTCTTATTACTAGGAAGAATATGAATAGAACTAGGAAGGAATTGCTTCTTGTGTAGGTATTTTTAAGATGAAATAACAAGTATGGTAAGATTTTTCAAGGAACTTGAAGTGTATTTTCAAGTAACAGTTTATAGAAAAATAAAAATTGAAAATAGCAAACTTTTCAATAAATAAAGATTGCAATACTGAATAAACAACAAAAATAATTTAGGGGAATTCACTACAAATTCAAAATTACTTTCAACTAAATTGCGATGATTATAATTATCTTGCAACCTTTTACATTTATGTCTTAAATTCGGGGGAAATTATCACAAATTCAGCTAGCTTGATGGTCAGGTTCTGAGGACCCTCTGAGCTTAAGGGCCCCAGTGCACGGCACTGCTTAGCCTATTGGTAGCTACACCACTGCTTAAAAGTAAACTATTCTGAAATAGCTTCTAAAATACCTAAATTCTGAGAAATGCATATATATTTCATTACAAAACAATAAAAACTGGAACCGTCAAGATATTTTGTTAATAAGCCTTCATTATGATATATAATAAATTAGAATTCTATTAGCAAGAAAAACTCTTCCATTAAATGCATCCCATGAAATTCTATATAGTAGGATTCGGTTGTGTAATATACACCCCCGCATCGCAGGGGGGAGGCCAAAGCCTGACTGACGTCAAGCACGAAGCCAATTATAAAATCCGTCTTGGGACCTAAAACCTGACTCTGCAGGAGGGCCCTAATCCTCTGTTATGCCACTGCTAGCATTAGCTAAAAGTAATGACGTACACAAGGATGGGGTTTAGGGGATTTAAATCCCTCCCATACATCAAGAGATTTTTAATTTTCAGCATAAAGATTACACCTTGGTGCTTTCATCGACATGCGTTTTTAAATATAAACCCCTCTCATAGAAGTAGTCTGTGTACTTCTCTAGTTAAAAGTACCCATATTTAAAATATATTCTATATACTTTCTTTTTCTTTTAGTAAGAAAAAAATTTTAAGATTTAGAAAAATGTACAAGTGCACTTTGATTATTACACATAGGGAAAGTTTAACTTGTACTACTATAAAAAGAGAAGCTAAAAAAGTAAATTATAAAAAATAAGATCCATGAAAATTTAAAACTAAAATTATGATGAATGTACTCATAGTACATTAAATAATGTCGAGAGAAGTAGGATACATGTTTTAAAAACATATTAGTAATATTAAAGCATATTCTCAATATAATATAGTTACACCTGTAAATATAATTAACCACAATTATTCATTTATAGACTAATTATTTTAAAAACATAATTTTTTTTATAAATAGCAAATAAAAACAAGTAAATTTAATATATGTCTAGTAAATGTTGATAAATTGTTTTCTTACATCATTTCAAAGGAAAACTCACAAAAAATAAATTAATTTTCCATTTTGCCAGCACAGACAATAGCTACCAAAAATGATATAACAGATGCCAAACAGAATATTCCCGCTTGTAATCTTTTACTGCCACATTTTCAAAACAAGGTGCAGCCCACTTGAAAAAAATTTTTAATGATATTAAAATGTTTATGCCTCTAAAGTAAAAAATTCCTAGAAAAAATATTTAAACATTTTTTTACGAGTATTTTGTGTTTTATGTGTATTTATTATGTAAAGTCTACTTGGTGAGATTTGTGCTGGCCAAATAAAAAAATACCAAAAAAAATGCTAAAAAAAAATTTTTTTTTCCCAATACTCTTAAAGATAAAATATTCAGTGTTTTAAATTTTAAGCAGGTCCTTTTGAATTATGTGACCAGAAGTTGCAATTTGCATCATGAAACCACCAGTTACTTATATTTAAATAAGTGGAATGCTTTATTTTAGGTTGATTCAATTTCTTACAGATTTGACATGCATAATGTTCTGAAACAAGTCTGTGCGTCTTTCTCCATGCAAAATAACTTTCATACTTCTTCTCATCCTTAGCTACCTGAAGTAAAAACCTACCTAAATCTCTTGGTGTTTTAAAGGCCAAGGCATCAATGAAAGAATTTGGAGGAGCAATATTTGAATAATTTGCCCCACCCAACACCACAGGTACCATATCAGTGCTCAAAATCCTGAAGAATTTTTCAGTCACATAATCCTTACAAATGGAGTTTTCAAAGGACAAATAAAACCTATATGCTTTGCTTAATGTATTGTAGCATTCATCTGACATTTTTGGTAGGCAGTTATAGGTTCCACAACTACCATAGATATCTATTGGTACAGTTTTTTTCAATTCCAAGACAAACCCTTCTCTATTGCTTGGAGTTTTGCAATTACTGACTAACCATGCAACCATCTTTTTCTTATTGTGAACAAAATTATCAATATGTGTATCTTCCTTATCTCTTTTCTTCAATGTCGGAGAGAGGGAGATTTCAGAATCAGATCGATAAGTGGCCGTCCAATTAAATAAACCATCTAGCTGCTTCAGAAGATCAAGTGGAGTGTGATGTGGGGATTCATGATGCAAAAGTATCCACACTTGCCGAGGCCTCCTGTACGTTGGAATATCTTTCAGATCTATGTCCCTTAAATGAAAAATCAAAGCATCGCTTTGATTTAGATAACTACGATTGGAAGTTACAAAACATTTGGGGAAAGGACAACCTAACTTAGAGTAGCCAGGCACAAAATTGGGATCACCGAAAAATGTTGTCCATAACAAAATAGTCTTTGTACTCTGCATATAATTTAAAGTATCTGTCAGTATTTTTACATGATTCCAATGCTTTCTCACCCATGGATCCAAAGTGACAACTTCTTGTTGATAGACACTGGAGAATTCCCACCATAAAAATACAATTCTAGAAGCACAAATAATGAAGCCAATAATAACACCTATTATGAGGATTTTTTTTCCAGGTCTCATACTTTAATATATATTAATACTGTACCTTGTAACATTTAAGCAGTCATACCAAAAGAGCTTTTCAATAATAAACTGCTGCATGCATGCATGCTGTTCAGGATTCTACAAAAAAAAAAAAAAAAAACTTTTTAATTTCTTTTTAAATAAAGATATAAAAATGTTTAAGAATCATCAATTACTTTAAAAAATTAATTCTTTGATTGTATAATTAGTACTTTAAGCAGATCATTTTTTTTTTAAAAAAAACTCATTATCAAATTATCAATAAGTACAGTTAATTTTTTAAAAAAAACTAGATCAATATAAATCAAGAACACTTTTAAAAATAGCCAAAAAAATGCCCTGCATCTGTTATTCAATAAATCTTAGTTAATTCTTTTATCTTAAAATGTAAAATGAGATTTATAAGCTGATGCTACTCATGTTTTTCTACAAATTATACCAAA
This sequence comes from Trichonephila clavata, assembly GCA_019973975.1. Lineage (NCBI taxonomy): Eukaryota > Metazoa > Arthropoda > Arachnida > Araneae > Nephilidae > Trichonephila > Trichonephila clavata. The sequence continues at coordinate 25,972 of BMAO01012572.1, read as the reverse complement.
AAAAAAAACCGGAGAAACAGCAAAATAATGCAAGATATAAATATTTCAAATTAATCAAACAGTAATTTCATTCACTTTAATTTTAAAAAATCGAAAATATTAACACACAAATAAATAAATATACTTCTAAAGAGAATACCGAAACCTAATTTATATCAAAAAGTTTACAGAAATGTAATTTTAACAAACTTATTTACCATTAATAAGGGAATTCATTTATCACAGAAAAATATTCATTTAGATTGCATGCATACGCACTTTAAAGACGTTTAAACTGGAAAGAAATACCGCTGTCGCAAATGCGGCATGAATGAATAAACAAACACAAAAGTTCACCTTAAAAAACGGTTACGAACAACTTCTGAATTATTGCGGCTATTGCTCTAGAAAGCTTTGACACAAATCTCCGAAATTTTCGTCCACGCATGGAAAAAAATGCTAAAGAATAAGAAATTTTCATTGATTATTGCTTTTTAAAAAATATATATGTAATGCTTTTAAGTTTTACATCGAACTTCAGTGAAAAAATTTTTGCAAAAGCATTGCAGCTTTTTTTAAATTTATTTTTCCAAAAAACACGTTACTTATTTTCTGTAATTAATTTCTACAGATAAGTTAATAAATAAAAAACTAAATTTGTTTTCCTGCCTGAACATTCATATTTTTTTGTTAATGTGATCAAAAATTCAATGGTAAAGAAAACTAGCAAATGTGCAGGAGGGTAAATAGATACTATCCAAAATATTAAATAAGATGGACAAAAGATATATCGAATTCCGATTTATTAAAAAGGTAACACACTGAATAACTGCGAAATGACAGGAAATTCAGTCTTCTGCTAGGTGAGGGAGATGATGAAATAAATATTGAATATTGACCTCATGCCTGAATATAACCACTGCTATATAATTCGGCAATGAATGAAAGAAATTTCGTATGTCTTGTTATGATAAAGTAGCTCATACTGGCTCCATACATTTTCAAAGTCCATGTGGTATAGCAGCGGATGGTTTGTGCTGAGTCAGTCGTTCTCTAATCATCAACTAGAAGTGTTCGAAAGGCCATAGATTGGGGGAAAGAGAAAGGGTACAGAAACAATGTAAATTGGTGGATAAAGAAGTCTTAAAAATTACACGCTATGTGGAATCAATCAATGGAACACATGTAAGTTCGGAAAGTAAGGAGAACAATAGGCAGAAAAACTTTAGAGATATAGTACTGGCTGGTATGTGCTATATCTCTGAGTATATATCTTTAGTACCATGTGTACTAGGGAGTTCCAATCTAGAATATAATCCAACCCTTATGGTGTTGCTAACCGAAGCAAGATCCTCTATACAGATATTCCTCTATTGTGATATTTGGTTATCAATAGCCATCATTCATTGAAAAATTAGAGATCATGATCGTATCTGGTTTTGAGACGATAATGATCGCAATGATGGATGTCTCATAAACATTCCACACTGCTGAAAGCAATATCGACTAGTAAGTGAGGATCCGATGGTAGTGCAACAAAGCGTATTTGTTATGATATCTTTCCTGATGTGACAGACCAATCCATCACTGCTATGCACAGAATGTCAGGGCCGAATCTACGTATGGGCTTAATGGGCTGCAGCCCAGGGCCCCCTGGGTTCTAGGGGCCCCGTTCCCCGTTGAAGATAACAAACATAAAAAGATGTTTACAATCAAAATAGTAATAAAATAATAAACCAGTAAAAAATACATTTCAAAAATAAAATACCCGAAATTACCAAATTTATTTTTATTTTTGAGAGCAAGAGCACAATTTACTTCTGTTATTCCGTCTTACCACCGAATACGTGGAAATTAATAATTAATAGTCAGAGGCTCTATCATAGGACGGTGCCGATGAGCATCGAGCACTTATACAAACGTAGTGACGCTTTTTCTGAAGCCATATATTTTTGTGCAAAAGGTGCAATCAGGTTTTGGGCCTAAAACCGGATCTTACAAAGTATTAAAATACCATAGCAAAACAGGCTTTGGGCCGCCCGTAATGCAGGGTTGCAGGGGTGTACGTCAAGCCACTGAAGTGAAAGGGGAAATAACTTAGCCAAAGAAAACGGAGAAACACAACAAGCAAACATTAATGAGGAAAATATGCAAGATCTCGATGACCAGCAGCCTTCTAAAAAATATATTGTTCAGACAGAGGACATCACAGAGTTTACAAAATGTTGGCTTTGAGTTAAAAAATACGCTGACATGGGTTCGTGGCCTAAATCGTTAAGTAATAATTTTATCGATTGTTTCCTACACGTGAAATGAGTTACTTTCAAAATAAAAATCCAAACAATATATATTCTGTTACGGTAAGAGAATACAAAGGACAAGAGAGATCATTTTTGAATAATTCTTTCATTAAAAAACTTTAAAATGGACAAGTGCTGGAAAGATTTTGGCTATATTATTCAACTAGTATTAGTAGTTTTTGTTTGACCTGCAAACTTTTTCTAAAACAAATTCTCAATGCACAACCTACTTTTCTAATAGGAAATACTTTACGAGTTGTTTAAAAAATCAGGAAAATTCTATTGAACATAAAAATTCAGTGTTAGTTAGGCTGACGCTAAAAGAAAATAAGTCTGTTTTACAAGCAGAGGGCATGACGAAGGAAATTCATTTGGGGACGAGACTTTGTGTATTAGCATTACTCCTTTAGGACAGTGGTCTTCAAACTTTTTCAACTTACGGAACCCCTAGAACTTGAACGTGCTTTCGTGTAGTCCCTGGAACTTAGTGCTTTCGTGGAACAACTTGAACTAGAAAGTGTTTTCGTGGAACCCAATTTCAAACACATACATCGAAGAGTATGTCTCAAAGTAATATTTAAAAGTAAATTCAAAGTAAAAATTCATCATGTCACAAGCACTTCATGTAAAAGCAATGAAAAATTTTTTTGCATTTATTATTAAAAAAATTCTAATCTAATTTTGTTAATATAATTTACTCATTTAAGTGTCATCTATCCATGCATTATATTTAGTAACTGAGATATGTGCTTCCTTTTTTTCACACGGTCGAAGTCTAGATCTGTTGAGATTAAGTGCAATCGCATTACTTATTCTGAGTTTAATACTTGCTTTTATACTTTGTTTTTGTAGACACTTACGTTGAAAAATATCTTTCACTTAGACACAATGTTCTAAATGGCATAAAAATGTTTATAGATGTGTGAGAAATCCTGTGTATTTTGCTGAGAGAGAATTTGAAACCTAAAATTTAGAAGCTGTTCTTGCTTAAATTTAGATTTTAACATCAACTCTCTTAACAAGTTGTTCGTTTTCTTTCATTATAGGTATTGTTTTCCACAAATGTAAAAAAGGTGAATTGTCCATTAGAAAACTATTCAGTTTTGCAAGACATTGTGCTAACTAACGAGTATAAAATTAACTCGTGGAACCCCAGATAGTAAACAATAGAATATTCACAACCTAGTATAGAAAGTATATATATATATATAAAGTTTAAACGTTTTATTATTCTTTTATTATTTTATAATAAAAGTTTAAAAAGTGTTGTAAAGTAAAGTTATTATATATAAATAAAATTTTCAATGAATGGGGGGTGGGGGGAGGCGATGAGCTTTAGATACTTGTAACTTATAAACTTCATAGAGAATGTGAATCCGTTTTGCATACTTATTTATTTCTTTTGGATTTCTTATTAGTGACTAGTGGAACCCCTGAGTATGCCTTGTGGAACCCCAGGGTTCCGTGGAACACAATTTGAAGTCCACTGCTTCAGGATGTTCACCCTTCAATGTAATAGAGACGAATGAGCAGTCGATTTGGAGAAAATAGCAATCGAAATTCAAACTAAACAATTCATTTTATACAATTAAATTTTAATCACCTATACCACTAATCAGCGATGTAGTGGTATAGGTGAGAGCGTACCTGCATTTTTTGCGATCGGTCAGGGTTAGAGTCGCACGGTAGAATTGCTTTTTTTTTTCAATTTATTTAATTATTTTTACAATTAAATAATCTTTTTTATCAAACATTTTATATAAATAAAAAATAATTGTAATAATAAAATATCATAAACAGTTTTACATATAATAAAAATATTTTTTATCTAATTATAAAACTATTTGAAAGTATATTTTATTTTTTAAAGTACAAAATACTTATATAAATATCATTTAATATAATATATTTTTATAATAAATATTATTCATTAATAATGCTGTAATAATTAATATTATAATAATAAATTAATATTATAATATTTATAAAATATAATATAATATTTATATAACTTAAATAGCTGTTTTAGCTCTTAAAATATAAAATAATTACATAAAATATTTAATAATCCTTTTTTAAATAAATTTATTTAATTGTAAAAATAATTAAATGAATTGAACAAAAAAAAAAACAAGTCGATTGCGCTACTCGAACCCTGACAGACCGCGCGGAATGCAGGTGCACTACCGCCTATGCCACTACACCGCTGGAGCTGAAAGAAACTTAATTGTATAAAAGCTAAGTATGATTTTCGAAGGCTATTTTCTCGGAACTGACTGTCTAATCGGCGCTATTATATTGACGCTTGAACGCCCTAAAGAAATATTACTATTACACAAAATCTCGTCCCAAAATGAATTTCCTTAATCGTTCCCTCCCCTCGTTAGATAAACAGTTAAAGGAGCAACTAAGAAAAGATACACAATATAATATTACCACAATGTCCTCAAGCATGTTATAGCGGTAGTACAGTATTTGGCTATAAGAGACTTAGCATTTAGAGGCCCCGAGGAAGTTTTTGATTCTCCTCATAATGGTAAATTTACGGGTGCCCTGGAACTGCTAGAAGAGAGTTCGACCCATTCATTCGTGAACATTTTGAACAGTGAGTCGTTAATATCGTACTTATCAAAAACGATATATTAGCAAAAAATCGAGATCATGGGCAAGCAAATCATTTAAGCAATTACTACTCAAATAAATAACGTTTACACAAAGTACAAGGGGTGATCAAACGAAAAGGTACGAAACGACACGGTGGATACAAATATAGACTTTATTCAAAATATATACCATAGGCCTGAGCACAACGATCCCACTGATGAACAAGACGCAGGATTCCTTGTTCCCAGAATTCCTGTGGCTATGACGAGACACAGTCCTTCACAGTGTCCTTGAGTACGTCGTCCGAGTTGAAGCGCTTTCCTTTCAGGTGTTTCTTCAGTGGACCAAACACATGGAAATCGCAGGGTGACATGTCCGGACTGTAGGACGGATGGTCCAACGTCTCCCATTGGAACTTGTCCAGTTCCATTTGTGTGACTCTGGAGACGTGTGGACGCGCGTTATCATGGAGCAGAACCACACCCTCCGTGAGCAGCCCCGGTCTTTTGTTCTTGATGGACCTACGTAGGCGTCGGAGTGTCTCACAGTACACATCGGAGTTAATGCTTTTTCTGTGCTCGAGTAATTCTGTGCTCGCATCATTTGGACGCCGCTTTTTATAAGAGCCTTTGCTCTCTCCTGCGCATGCGGGCACCCGCGCATGATCCGATCCCAGTCAGAGTCTCCAATGGCATCCCGAGATGTCTCGCTACATTCTCCCTTGGCGGAATATGCAAATATTTAACTGTTTCATTTTTATGTCGTTTCGTACCTTTTCATTTGATCACCCCTTGTACTATTCAATTGTGATGGATTCAACACCAAATTTGACCCACAATGACCAATTTGCTGTTGTACTACGATATTGTTTTCCGGGAAAAGTGTATGAAAGATGTGTCTCTTTAATAAAGATTAGTAGTCCCGCTGAATTATACTCATTCAATTATCTACAAGAATTTTTAGAAACAAATGGACTGCTATTGGATAATTGTAGTGGGTAGACATTTGCCAACGCTGTCAATATGTCCGTTCGATATGATGGTGTGCTAGATCTTCTAAAAGAAAAATAATAAATTTGCTAATTATGCGTCGTGTGCTGCATATTCTCTTAGTCTGGTTGGTGCAGAATCAGTTAAGGTTGAAGCTGAGATAGTGAACTTCTTCGGTTTAATGCAACAGATATATGTTTTCTTATCTGCTTAGACCCGTACGTGGGAACATCTAAATCGTGAAATTAAACTGAAATTTACCCCCCCCCTTAAAAAGTTTAAATCAGACCAGATAGTCTTGTCACTACGATGCTGTTGAAGCCTTAAAAGATAATTATGGTAATAACATGAATATTATTAAAATATTTAGTGACAATGAAAATAAAAAATTTTATTTTCAAAAAAACGCAGTAAATTTTTTAAAATAAATTAACAAAATTCGAAATTGTTATTTCTATAATATTTTAGGAAGAAATTTTTGAAAGATTTAATTCAGTTAACAAAAAATTACAAACTCCTGGTTTGGATATCTGTGAAGTAAATAAGCTAATAATGTCAATAAAAATGTTTATAAGCAATGCACATGAATCAGATAAAAAACTAAAGGAGTATCAAGACGCAGCCAAAAAATTAAGTCCTAGTGTAGAAACAGAATACAGTGAAGTGAATAAGAGACGGGTTATTTCAAAGTTTGCATATAAATCGACAAAAAAAGTTCTGTATGGGGCAGAAAAATTTAAAAGGGACACGCTTATTGTTTCGTTATAGATAAGCTAACCCTTGATTTAAATAGAAGTACATGCAGAATATAGTATTTAAATTTTTGATGGATTTGCAAGATCAAATTCTTATTCAGATGACGTAGACCAACATTTAGTAAATGAAGGTGTTCAACTCAAAACTTATCTAAAACAAAATGAGCCGTCCTATACTTGTAGTGATATGTTAAATTTAAATTTGAAAAGAAGCTTGTTGACGTTTTTCCAAATATGGATACCATTTTAAAGATTTTTGTAAAGCTCCCTATTACTAGTGAAGTAGAGCATGCATTCTCTAAAATGTCCTATTTTGAAATATAGGACAACAACGACAAATACTAGACTTACTTATTTATCACTTCTTTCTATTAATACTGATCTCAGTAAAGACTTAAAATGTGATGAGCAAATAAAAGAATTTGCAGCACAAAAGTGTAGAAAATTTTTTTTTTTTGTAAAATATGTTATTGTTTATAACGAATTTAAATTGTTTGAAATAAAAAAAAAACCCTTAAGCGAGAGTTTCGTATATTTAAAATTTTTCCGCCACAAAATTTTTTTTAGGAAAATGGCAAAAATTTTAATTATTTAGGAGGCCCCCAGGTTTTATTAGCCCAGGGCCCCCAATGGTCACGGTCTGGCCCTGCAGAATGTGCTTGTCATCAAGTGTAATAATGTTGAGAGGCTGGAGCAATCGGTGCTGTTGGTCAGTTGTTCCACTTTACACATCCCATTCATTACAAATCCCTGTATCACTGTTGCTTGGTTAACTCTGACGCGATCATCTATATCAGGGGCCGGCAACCTTTTAGTTGTGGCGTGCCAAACCAGTCCACCAATAGGATTCAGCGTGCCACACAGTAAGACATTTTTGAAACAATTCGATTTAAGTGATTATGCATGCAGAGTTAAAGAATAGAGGTCATTAATATAGATATTTACAGTTTTATTATACATTAATTTTGCATCACTTAAAGATATTTCTTAACATAAAATATAAGTATTTCCCTTCATTTTTGTTAAATAAAAATTTTAATGTGAACCTAGTACTTGTGTACACCGCTCTACTTTTACATCGCAATATCAGGGGCATAATTTGTGACTTTCAATTTGATACGATTCTGAGCATTCAGTTGTTAAATAATTTCTTTGTGTGGACTCGAAATATTTTTCATATGAAGAAAGAACTTTTACTTATATATATATATAGAGAGAGAGAGATCTGTAGAACCAAAAGCGACAAAGCAGAGTAAATGCAATTTTATCTCTTAGAACTATTAAATCTCTCAAGCAATGGCAGTCAATAATTTAAAAATAGCTTTAGATTTAGCTTTAGAGTTATGTTTCCGATTTTTTTCGTAATTCCTTAAATGTCTATAATTCTGAAGATGTTTGTCAAGAATACCCATTACAAATTTTTATCAACTTCCAACATCTCAAAATTGGACAAATTTGTAAAGTAGTGCAGAGTGCCACTGAGAATTGTACCGCGTACCATAGGTAGCCGACCCCTGATCTATATCTTAAAAGAATAATATGTCTTCTCTGCAGGCAACAATTCTTCGTCTGTCGAGTTTAGAATCATGTTCGCAGCACATTGCTCACACAAAGCAACTGCACGAAAAAGCAATTCTATTCTCCTTTTATATAGCCCTTGGTAGCGCTACAGGCTTTCAAGATGTACCTTTGCGCCGATGCCAATCTGCTTCGTATAGATGGCTAAACTAGATGCCGGTGTAATTCATAGCGGCCTGTGACAATTTTCTTGAAAACTCTTGTACTCGGGGCCACTTTTCCGCTTAGGCGCACTAGACACGTGCCTAGGGCGCATAAGATCTGGGGGCGCAAAAAGAGAAAAAATAAAAATTACAGTGAACGTACCACTGTTTACCGAGACATAAAAGAATCATTTCTGTGTTTGAGAGAGTAAAGGCTGAAATGAGATTTCCTATGGAAAATGAAAAGTTAGATGTTGCTATACACTCAAAATGATATTGCCATGTAAATTGAACAATGATGTTATTAATGATTTTGCAACAATCAAAGCTCACGAAAACCTTTGTTGTACCAGTGACAATGACGCGACAAAGAATAAAAGTAAAAGATAATAAAGCGAGAAGCGATGAAAAAGATGATAATTAACAAGTCGAAAGAGCAGTTTATACAATAATGTATACACTATAGGGTAACTGCAAACGATTTCATGAATTTACTGTTCTAATTGGGCGTGAGTAGTCAGTGATGTCGTTAGGTAAAAAATGTGCAAGAGGGGCCAAACCGTCCTTTCCAAATGGTTGTTAATCCAGAACATGGCTGGCCCATAGGTGGTGGATAATGCTAAGACTCTCCAAACAGCAAAAATAATGAAAAGGGAAGAAAAGTAAGAGTGTTAAGGGAAAATCCTTCCCAAAACCCAAACTGGCAAGGTACGAAATGAACGGGGGGGGGGATGCTCTGGAAATAGTATGTGGGGCGTAACAATTTGAAGTGTCTAAGGCACCGGATAAGTTAAAAACGGCCCTAATTGTACTCTCGAAAACCAAATGTCACACAATTTCTCCGCTAAAGGTACACATACCTATTGTAATTTCTGTTTGTTTTTCTGTTACTATTTCAGTTTACACGTGCGTTTTACTGTAATTAAAACAAACATTCACAATTTTTATTGAAAAAAACCCGTTCTTCTAAGACTTTAATTACCTTTTCTTCGAATTCCAGGAGAAGCTTCCTCAATTTGTTTCTGTGAGTTTTGCTTAAATTGAAACTTTTTCTTTAAACATCATGGTGTATTGTAACGTATATTTCTGTAAATCGAATTCAAGAGGGGGGGGGGAAGAGAATGTCCATTTCCCCAAATTTCTAACTTCGTGATTCCTGGATAAAAATATGTCAAGATCAAATATTGAAAAAAATTCTTATCAGCTTCTTCTGTGAAGTGCAGCAAACATTTCAAGGTAGCAGATTTTGATACTTTCACAGTTCGCATCGTCAGAGCTCAGATGCCTCCCTCTGTGGAGGAAACTGGGTATCAAAATTACCTGCGGCGATTGGTATCCGCCTATACGGCGTCGCACTAAAGAGTGATACCAGCTCTTGGGGATGTACTGGGTCTGCAATGGTAAAAATACCAAACCGCAGCCCATTGGATAAAAAAAAACATTAATTGTATATAATGTATCTTGTAATATTTCACCATACCTTGAGAGAAATAGATTTTTACAACATAGAATATTAGAAAATATTCATCAAAGTCGTGTAAACTTATTTTTCAAAAATTCTTTCTCCTGTGGATGAAGGATAATGCAAAATAATAGCAACAATAATTTGACAAAAAAAAAAAAAAATTGAAACCTTTGAATAGGAAAGTTCTTAAACTTAATTTGATTTTATTGAAACATTTAATATATTTAAATCAACAAGATGTACCGCTTATTAAATATCATTAAAAATTTTGTTATTGTTGCAGTTTTGTTCTAAAATTCAGGCTGATATTTTTACACTAAAATTCTCTACCCCCCCCCCCCTTAATCAGGAATTATAATGTGTCGGAGTAAATTTTTTTCTTACAGTTTCCGCGTAACTAACAAATTTAATTATTTTTATAAATGAAAAATAAAAATGGTATCATGGAATTTAACCACCAAAAAGAAAACTTGTAATATAGAATCATTCATTTGAAGCACAGTTTTTTCGTTTAATATTTTTTTAAGAAAATCTAGGACGTGCTGTTTTACTACTACATTTATTATTTCTGTTATGTTTGTTTCCCCCTGCAAATTCAAAAAATGGAGAGTTGTAAAAATTAGAGCAGAAAAATAATACCTTGGAATACGTTACTGAACTCAAAGCGTTAAAAAAAAGCGTTGAAATGACATGTGTTTTGCGAGTGGAAGGAAAACGAAGGTTTGAAAATAAAAGTTTAAAGTTTTTATTCCGTGTTTACTATAGATAATAATTGCAATGGCTTTGCAGTAAATAGTCGACAACTCTATTTTGCTTATAAATGTGGCCTATTTTTGTAAATTGTTCATTTAAGAATATGGAGTTGTTAGGATTTCGGTTTCGAAAAAAAAATGTTCCTTATTTTAAGCCTGAAAAGTTTTTGCCTATTTCATCTAATAATTAGAATATTTATTTGTTAGAATATATTTAGGAAATAACAGTTAAGCTCTTTAGTGCTATATAAAAATGTTAAGAAATCAATCGTTTTAGTGAATTACTTAACCAGTGTTTCGATTGATAAGCAAAAAGGAAGAATTTTATTTAATTGTTAGACGAGGGAAACATATTTTTCTAGTCTCAGCATATTAAAATCTTTAGAATGGCTTGACAAAATCCCTTTTCAAACAACGGTAGAACGGTTGATGGGGCACATGATCTCGGATGAGGTCTTAATCCCCTGTCTTGAGTTATTGTTGAGCATTAATTACATACACTTGCCATGATTGGTGGGTGGTGGGAAGAATAAGATGGGAAGGAAATTTAAGAAAACATTTAAAATTAGAAAAGATGCAAAAAATTGCGACCAATGGAAATTGATAAATTTAGAAAAAAAAGCTGGAGCTCTTATTGTTTGCGTTTGGATGTGTAGTGACTAGTGTGGAGGTAACTGTGTCGACCGCAGCTACCTCCGAGATCAGAGGTTAGCGTATGGTCAACTTAATCTTAAGTGAGAGAAAGGCCCGACTGCTGGTAGAAACGAAAATTAGATATGACGGGTCCCAGCCAAAAATGGCTTATACCCAGTATCCCTGAAGATAGGGTGAAAAAGAAAGACCATTAGAAGAATAACGCCTCCCGGAGGGAGGCAAAATGTACGAGGTAAAGCCGTCACGAAATAAACCCTTTCGGGAGAAAACGTGGTGGGGGGAGGGGAGGAGGAAGAAGCATCGCTGGGCGAAAAACGCCGAAGTTCCCTGCGTTCGCAGGGATGAAAATGGGGAATGACGTCATTATTCTCAAAATGACCCAGTTTTAAGCAAGTTGCGGAAGCGTGTGGTGTAGTTCAGTGTATAAATTAAATGTTTTTTGTTGAGTTATGGAGGCTTCAGTGGAAGTTCCCATTTTGAAGACTTGTATGCGAAGTTAACTTTAGTATGAGAATACGTGAACAATGTTTGTGCTTTAATTAAAGGGTTGTCGTGATTTTCTATACTTCTAAAAACATTTCTAGACAGTTTAGTGATGTAGTTATCGATCGGCTCCATGTGTAAGTCGTTGTGTCAGACAGAATTCCTAACGTACCAAGGTGCGTTAGTTATGGTTCTCAGAATTTTATTTTGTATAATTTGAATCCGTTTGGTATGGGTCGGTGCCGCCGCGCCCCAGATGGGGCAAGCGTATGTTATTACTGGGCGCAAAATGCGCTTGTAAAGGATGACTTTATTTTCTAGGGAGAGTGGTGACCTTCTCCCAATAAGAGAGATGGCCAGTGCAATTCTTCCCCAGAATTTTTCGGAGAGATAATCAATGTGTGGTTTGTACGTTAATCGATTATCTAGATAGAGACCCAGGTAACGAACAACCGAGACCCATTGGATGTTGTTTTCGAAGAGTGTGAGTTCAGTCTGTGGGGCGATAACGCCCCATTTTCTGAATACAATAGCTTGAGATTTATCTACATTTATAGCTATCCTCCAGTCTGTGAGCCAATTCTCGAGTATGTCGAGGTAATGTTGCATATTATTAATTGTATAACTGAGTTTTACGCCCTGGGTCAATGCCGCAGAGTCGTCTGCGAATAAGCATGTACTGACGGTGGGGTGATCGGGAAAATCATGTGTGTATAAGTTGTATAAATATGGACTTAATACAGAACCCTGAGGGACGCCTGATAGGCAATTCCCAATGTCTGAAAAAGTGCTATTTACACGAACTCTGAAGGTTCGATTGTGCAAATAGTTATGTAACATTTTAATTAAAAAGTCAGGGAACTGCAGTTTAATTAACTTGTATGTGAGGCCATCATGCCACATCTTGTCGAATGCTCTCTTGACATCCAAGAAAACACCGACAGTGTAGAACTTATTTAAAAAACCCTCATTTATGATATTAGTAACTCTAATGAGTTGATGTAGAGTGGAGTGGCCCTCCCGGAAACCGCATTGTTCCGGGGGAATGCAATCTATGGCTTTGCAGTGATCTTTAATTCTATTTAAGATTACTCTCTCGAAAACCTTAGCAGTGCAATTTAATAAAGAAATTGGTCTGAAGCCTTGTGGGAACTTGTGATCTTGCCCTACTTTGGGCAGCATGACTACATTAGCTATTTTCCACTGTGTAGGAAAGTGACACTTAATGAGGCATTTGTTGTAAATTTTAGTTAAGTGTGTAATGGCTTTGATAGGAAGGTATTTTAATGCTACATTAGGAATTTGATCAGGGCCTGCTGACTTCCTATTAGCAAGATTTTTAATAATGCCTCGTACTTCGGAGGGGGAAGTGAGGTGTGGTGTTGTGTTAGGGAAGTTGTCGAAATAGTGATTCACTAAATTTTCGACTTCTTCTATCTTTTCGTCACTGTAGGGTTCAATGTTTTCCTGAAAAGTGACTTCCAAGGTGTCTCTAAAAGCCTCCGCTTTTTCGAAATCAGTATATGCTAACCCACTCGGACCATGGAGAGCTGGGATGGGAGTAAACTTTTTAGTAATTCGCTTGTGCAAATTATAAAGAGAATTATCTTCTGTATTTAAAGTTAATAGAAAATTTTTCCAGGTCCTGTTTTTATGTTCATTGATTTCTATCTTAATCTGTCTGTTGAGAGCATTTACTTCCCTTTTATAGGGAGGGTATCTCGTGTTATTCCAAAGTTTCCTGGATCTATTTTTGGCTTTAATAAGCTCTCGAATATTAATAGGAAGGCGGAGGTGTGTAGTTTTAATTACTCTAGTGGAAGTGGAAGTATTAATAGCATCTGAGACCATGCTGCTGAAATTTTGAACGGCTTGGTCCAAATCATCTATAGCAGGATTGCCTGACATGGTGTGGTGTAGAATTTCTTGATACTTAATCCAGTTAGTAGATTTAAGTGTTTGTAGTAATGGTGGTAAGTGAAAGTTAGTAGCGAAATCGAAAATAACTGGATTGTGGTCACTGCTAAGTTCATTAATAGTAAACACGTTAGAGTGTGAGAAATTAACTGCAAAGCCTATGTCTATTACAGTGTTTGGAGCATTATGATTGAAATGTGTTGGAGTGTCGGGTGCAATAATATCAATAGACGAGCCAACGGCCCAAGAGCTAAGGATATTACCATTGGAATTGCATCTACCAGGGTTCCAACTCGAGTGTTTAGCGTTAAAATCGCCGAAGAGAAAGGCTTTGTTGTTATGATTGAGGATAGCATTAAGTTCGGTAACATTAATGGAGCCGTGTGGAGGTTTATAGATACACGCCATAGTAATAGTCGTGTTGTTGCCTATTTGGATGAAAACCGTTGTATTTTCAAAAGTATGAGTTGTTTCTAAAATGGCGTGATGCTTAATTGAATTTTTAACTAAAATGGCAGTTCCACCGCCTCTGTGTGTTGTGCGGTCACTTCTATGACAAGTGTAATTTGGAATGCAGAACCTGTCCGGAGGACGAAGGTGTGTTTCTTGGATCCCGATTACGTCGGGGTTATGGAAAATGATGCTTTCCTTTAGCTCATCAATATGCTTACGAATTCCGTTTGCATTCCAACTGAAAACCCTGAGGCTGTCACAATTAAACGCGTTGAATGTTAATTACTGTTTTGTTGATTTTGTAGGGCTGCTAACATTTGTCCCCACTGAGTCATCATCATTGCCATTTGTTGCACCATCGCGTTGGCATCAAATGTGTTTGTAGTGACTGCTGGTAGTTGAAAAATGGAGAGTATTTAAGCTGTTTAAGGGCACAGTGCGTTCGTCCAATCAGGGGACTGCGAGTCGTTAGTGGGCGTAACCGAAGTTGGTGAGGGATCAGTGAGTGAAAAAGTTAGCCAGAGTCGGGGAGGGCGAGAGCCACTCTCCTTATTGGTCGAGCAGGTCGCCTCCGATTGGAGAGATGAAATGCTCGGAGAAGATGGAATGTGAGAATGGTGAAAATGAAAAAATAAGAGGAATTTGGGTAAAAAGTAGGAATGGAAATAAAGTAGGATATTACGAGATCTATTAAAAGAGGGATCAGGGTCATAGATTTCAATCTTAAGGAGAGTTCTGTTATCAATAAGGGGGATGTTAGTTAAGAAGTTAGTTGAAATTCGTTTCATGAATTCCCGAATAGTTGTGATGTTTTAACGAAAACCTGAGGTCTTCGTTTCTCACGAACCATTGGGGGCGTTAGTAATTTTCCTAATGATGTGGTGTTGTGCTCTTTCAAGGATGTTAATGTTTGAGATTGCAGCGTGGCCAAAGACTGGACAAGCGTACGTTATCACCGGTCTGAGTATCAGAGTATAGATAAGCATCTTGTTTTTAATAGTAAGAATCGAGTTCCGGGAAATTAGAGGAAAGAGACTACATGCTGCATTCCGGAACTTAGTTTTAATCTGTATTATATGTGGTTTGAAAGTGAGGTTTTTATCTAAAATAACGCCAAGATATTTTGTCTGTTGAGACCAGGGGACTGGATTGTTTACGTGTACAATGGGTGGCTTTCTGAGTGTGTTTCGGGAGAAGACGGCCTCCGTTTTCGTTGCGTTCAGTGCTATTTTCCATCGGGAGAACCAATCCTCTAACTCCGCGAGGTGTCTGTGAAGAAAGTGAGTGATACATTTGATATCTGTGTGTTGTGTCAGGATCGCTGTGTCATCCGCATACATGCAAATGGTTGTATACATGTTTTTAGGTATGTCATTAACGTAGATGTTAAAAAGTATGGGCCCCAGAAGGGACCCTTGTGGGACACCAGATTTAAAGTTTTTATAATCAGAATATGTATTGTTTACTCTGACAGCGAAGTTTCTGTTAGAGAGATAGGAGCGAATAATTTTTGTTAGGCGAGGAGAAGATTTGATCCGGATGAGCTTATATAGCATCCCCACATGCCATATTCGATCGAAGGCCTTCTGGATATCCAGAAAAATGGCTCCGGTCGAACGCTTATCTTTGAGTCCGGTCTTTATGTACTCAACTACCCTGAGCAACTGGTGCGATGTGGATAGTTGGGCACGGAATCTATGCTGCTGAGAGATCAGGATGTTGTTAGTAATGAGGTGATCAAGTCTCGAGAGAATGATTTTCTCTGCGAGTTTGCTTAAGATCGGTAGGAAGCTGATTGGACGATAGGAATCAGGTGAGCTGGGGGGCTTACCTGGTTTTAGGATAGGAATGATAACGGCAGTTTTCCAGGAGTTAAGGAAAGTGCCCAGTAGTTAAGATATTATTAATAATGTTAGTAAGTTGAAAAATGACTGGCAGGGTAAAGTTTTTAACCATAAATCCCTTTTCGATATAGTTAAAGAATTATTCACATTAAATGTATTTTATTAATAAATCATAGGAATAATGAATATTCTCGAATTATAAAATCAGTTTCCCCTCGGCTATACTTTACGACACTCTTTACCTTTTGAAGGATAAAGTAAAATTTCTTTCTGTAGCTAGAAAAATATGAATATTTCCTTCACAATTCGATAGTATATAAGCAAACTATTATCAAAATATTTTACAAACATGCTTTTTCGTGACAAACCATTACAGTGAAAGGAAATCTAAATTTAAATTTTAGGAATCATTGTGAAATATACTACCTTTTGTGCAGTTGGAAGAATTCCAAAAAACTTATTTTACTCAAAGATTTTTTCTAATGATATACTATATAAAAGGTTGCTGGAATATAATGAATACATTTGCAGCTTCTGCACTCCCACAAAAAAATTAAGTATTGCGTTTAGATATCACATTTGTTGTAATCATAACAATGCTGACAGTGAATAAGAACTATTCTTTTTGTTGCTGGCATTGTTTCTTCCAATTACGAAATAGGCTCACAGTAATGAATATTTAATGTAATAAAAGATGTTTGAATTTGCTGAAAGTGAATAGGCAATCTTTTTTTTAAAAATTCTACATTGTTTCTTCCAGTTACGAAATATGTTTGATAATGTTTTATTAGATATATTTCTAACTGTATTAATAATTTATTTTGTGTATCTTTCCCTTTTCGTTGTTTTATCTATACAAGTAAATAAAATTGAAGTGTCTGTTTGTAATTTCAAATTAGCAGCTTTTTACTAAATGCATTTAAAGGAGTATACGGTACTTACATCAAAAAATCCATCTATACAATTAAATAAAATTGAAGTGTCTGTTTGTAATTTCAAATTAGCAGCTTTTTACTAAATGCATTTAAAGGTATATACGGTACGTATATCAAAAAATCAATTTTTAAAATTTTTGTCTGTCTGTCTATCTGTTTGTTCCGGCTAATCTTGGAAACGGCTGGTACGATTTTAAAAATTCTTTCACCATTGAAAAGCTAAATTATCAGCGAGTAACATAAGGTACAGTTTATCTCCATATTCCTACAGGAACGGGAACTATGCGGGTAAAACCGTGGGACGTTGCTTACTCCTCACCAAGTTGGCGCAAAATTATGCATTTGGTCAATAATGGAAATATTAAATTTCTTACATTTGTAACAGATAACTGAAACAGTGTAATTTAGCATCTTTACAAAAAGCAATTTTTTAAATGGTTTTTTATTAAACGTCTAACGTTTATTACGTTACGTTTGTTAAATGTCAAATTCAAACTTTGAGAAATATCGCCAAGTTGGCTAAGAAGTTCTCTATTCCGACAATCCCAGAAATTTTAATGCAAATTTTCTCCCACTTTTTAAAGAGGGAAACGAAATAAAGTTTTAGAGAATGGACTAAATTCATGACGGTCACATGATAATATAAACACGTGTTCTACATTGAATTCAAAACGGACAGTAAACTAGCTCGTACTTTTTATTCTATTTGTAAAACTTAGGTAAAATTTCAAATTCCGTAATTGGGTAAAGATGCTCAAGAGTTATAAAAAGAAATTTCTGCAAAAAGATTTTAAAATTAAAGAAAAAAAAAAGTCTTGTTTTATACATGTACTTTTAAATAAAGTGACAAATATTAATTTAAAAAAAAAGTTTCTGTAAAAAGCGTAATTTGGCAACAACGAAGCGCATGAACTGATTTGCTGAAAATAGATAATAGCATTTATCGTGACTATGACGTCACGTGTGTTTTTGAACTTGATTGGCTAAAAACACGTGGTTTAAAATTATCATGTGATTATGACGTCACATGAATTTAGTCCATTGCGCGCGTGATATCGAAAATTCTATGGTAATATTAATTGACAGTTTCATAAAAAGTTTTGATCTATCGAATATTTATTACTTTGAATTTTTTTTAACCTAATTATACAATATTCATATTTTGCACAAAATTTTTCACTTATACTGAACCAGATATTTTACATGGAGGAATTAATTTGAAGATATACTAGGTATTACAATGTCACTCGCGGAATAAAATTAGGGAGCTTTACACAATACTTATTTCATCTTCGGTCTTTCTAACCCTCAAACCTTTTGGAATAAGTACAAAGACTACATGGCGGAAGATATACAAGCAAATATACCTTTCAATGAACACATCTACAACGAAACGCAATAAAGATTTTCAGAATGGTTGGGAAGAAGCTGCATGATTTTGGAATGATTAGTCCTAGACGTATCGACGGAAATAGCTATGATAATGAAATTGCTTGAGAATTAAACAACGATTTTATAGCATTGCAACATCAAATAACAGAATTTATCCCTCAATTAAGGGGAAGCCCGTCAGTTGTTTAACATCTTACATGACATCTAGATGGCGTTGACTTTTGCGAAATTTTTGGCACAAATATTTTTCTGAAGATTCCCAAGATGGGCAATAAATTTCTCTCTCGGGTACTCCTCTCAACAAAATTCTCCCCTCAGCGAAAGCCGACGCTCGCTAAGAAATGGGGGTAGGAGGGGGGGGGTCACAATCGTAAAATTGGTAGTTCTTTTTTCTTTTTCAGGGGAGTGAAGGGGTAAAACAGTAGTGAATCTTGTCCATGGAAGACTTATTTCTGGACAAAGATAGTGGTCAAACTTTTCGACTCATGGAACCCTTAAAACTGTAAGATGTTTTCCGCAGTGTTGGATAAAACGACATATTACACAACATTTTAGCAATATATTTCATTGCACAAATAAAATAACAGATAATCAGCGAATTAAAAAATATGTAGCTAAACACTAATTATTTATTAGAATCTGTAATAAAAACTAATTCTTGCAGCAAAAAATAGCTAAATATTTGGGTTTTTTTTATTTTTGGGACCCCTAAAAAGAGTGGGGCCCATAGGCAATTACCTACTCCACCTAATGAGTAATTCGGCTCTGGTTTTCGGGGAATCCCATTCCACACTTAGAAGAATATATCTTAAAATAATATTTAAAGTATATAGATAAACATATTTTTGATGTTATATGAAAAGACAATTTTAAAAATTTTATTTCTTATTAGAAAATTTTATGATGTAATGTTAATGTTATTTATTCATTGATAATATTAATTTGTGATCCAAATGTCACCTGCGCATGCATTATATTTAGTAACTGAGATATTTTTTAAATTTTTTTTTTTTGTTTAACATTTATAAACCCTGTGCACCACGCAATGTATAACACGGGGGCATACAACACAGAAGAAAGGGGATTATACAACACAACTGAGAAATGTGTTAACTGAGATATGTGTTCACATTTTTTACACAAACTGTCAGCCCTTGGAAATTATGTGCAGTAGCATTTCATATTCCGCGTTTAATTCGTTTTTATATTTTGTTTTTGTAGCCACTCCGTTGAGAAATATTTTTCACTTACTAAATGCATTTTGAGAATGGCATTAAAATGTTTACAGCTATGTAAGAAATTCTGCGTATTTTGCAAGAATTGGCAACCTAAAATTTTGGTGTTCTAGCTTAAATTTAAATTTTAGCATTGAATCTCTTGACATGTCGATAAATTGTTCCATCTTTTTCATTATAGGTGTTTTTTCCCCCCACAAATGTAAAAGGTTTCAGAATATTACACTAACTAGTATAAAATTACTTTGTGGAACTCGGGATAGCAAACAATAGTATATTCATAATCTAATAGATAAAGAAAGAAAGTTTTAAATTCATTTGTTATAAAACAATAAAAGTTTAAAAAGTTTTTCACAACAAAGAAAAGTTATGTATAAATAAAATTTTTAATTTTAATGTATGAGATCATTTTTAGATAATTGTGGTAGTACGAATTTCATGAGAACTTGAATCCGTTTTGATCCACATTTATAGTTTTTCTTTCCTATTTTTTTTTATTGTGACTCGTGGAATCCCAAGGTTCTGTGGAACACAGTTTGAAGATCAATGCTCTAGATAAATGATGTAGAGAACGAAACTGTGTGTTTAATTTTTTCTGAATAAATGATTTTCAAAGGAAGAATGAGTGGATTTAAAGCAATGAAAAACTTAATTTCACGTTTTAATATGCTGTATTAAATGAACAAACAATATGATACAATTTTACATTCATGCGATAGAAAAGGGGTTGGCAACCTATTTTACGTGTGGCACGTGGCACAATTCTCAGTGGCACTCTGCACTACTCAAGAAATGTGTCAGTTTTTGAGAGGATGGAAGTTGATAAATTTGTAATGGATCTTATTTGAAATAGATCTCCAAAATTATGGACAGTTACGAAATGTCAAAAAAATTGGAAAGGTAACTCCAAAGATAAATTTACAGCTTTTTTTGTAATTTATTGAATGCCATTGCTGGAGAGATTTAATTGTTTCAAAAGAGAAAATTGTATGCACATTGCTCTCCGTTTTTGGTTCTAGTTATCTAAGTAAGTAAAAAATATTTCCTCACAAAAAAATATTTCGAGTCTGCATAGAAAATCAACAAAGAGTTATCTCAATTTTCTTCTAAGACCAATTCTTACCTATAAAATATAATTAAATATTTTTCAAACAAAATGCGCAAATAATAACTTTATTACATTACTTTTAATTATAAATAGCGGTACAATAGCATCACGTGTATCTGAAAAATATTTAAATAATTTTTAAATGAAGGAAGTACAAACAAAAGAAAAAATATTACAATTTTTTTCCCCAGCGTTTCTTAGACCAAATTCTGAAATATATCAACATTGATAAAAGCATGATATATTTTATGCTGCATATACATATAGATTAAAATACAATTTTTAAATCACATACAATTATTGATTTTAATATACAATAACATAAATTTAACATTGATACCGTTGGATAACCATAAGATTATTTAATTTTTACGCATATTTGGCAACAAAATAATAGTATTGTTTTATGTAGTGGATGAGACTTGATGCTAATACAGTTTTTTTCAAATATTTATCTATTAATTACCAAAATTAAATAAATTAATTACCGGTTTTCGACACCAACATAGATTCGTCTCCATTATTGTAACATTGTAAATGCTAAAACAAAACAATGACAAAAGTTAGCACCGAAAACCAGTTTTTCATCCAAGCTAGCCAAACCAGGTGCGCATTGTTACAACAATTCAGACAAATCATGCTTTTTTTCAATTCCTACTATAAGTTCACTCTCTCCCTATACATATATCTATATATATCTTGTTGAAATTTTCAATCGTTGATAAAATACTTTGTATTCATTCATTCAAAGTAGAAATTGTCTTAAAATTTGTTTTATATTACTTGTTTCCCTTGAAAATGAAATTAATCTAACAGGAAATTGCGCTCAAACTTATCGGACGAAAACCTGCAACATCAATTACGATGTACAAATATATGCATTGAGATCTATTGAAAAAACTCAGTGAAAGAGTTGAGAAACAAATATCTCACTAATCAAATAAATTTAAATAATATTATTTGATTCATTGCATTTTCATTATTATATCTTTGTTTGTATACATATAAAAATAATGAAAGCAATAATAATTCGTTCTGTTTTAAATTTTTACTCCAATAAATGCTTGTAATAAATCCAAATCTATCATAGAGATATATATTTTTATATGTGGCCCGCTGAATTGTAATGTTTTTCCGAAGTGACCTGCAAGGTCATTTGGGTTGGCCATCCCTGTTCTACGCAAAACCCCATCAGAAGTATCACCAAAAGAGAGGACTCCCTTCCCCCCTCACACTCTGCAGTTTCTTCAGCTCTTTTCTGTTTTATTACCCCCAGAGCAATAAAAGTTTCCTACCCTCTCCTCCCCCTTTTTTTGTACCTTTCTCTTCTTTCCTAGAGACTTCGGACCAATGTTTGTCGTGAACTAATGAAAACACCGTTTACATATTTAGAAAATTAATTTTTTAAAAGAAAGTGTTTTTAAAAGATTATTCAGCGGATCATTCTTTTGTGTGAATACTTTATTTTCTAATTTAAAAATAAACTAGACCGAATCAATATTTTAACTATAGTACTAAAAGAATTTTATAAAAATGTTATTTACATATTTAACTAAAATGGATATTTTCCGAATTTAATTCTGACTTTGATATGTGTAAAATGTATTGCGTAAAGAAACCGCAGCATATATTATATTAAAAATTTAGTCAGACTTGACCAGGGAATTGAAAATGTTCAATGTTAGAAAATACCAGTCAGTGTCGGTTTATCCATTGGGCACTTGGGGCGGGCGCCCTGGGCCGGGAAGGGCCAGGATAGGCTGGACTTAAACAGGTTTTCTAGTTATAAATCAGGCTTCTCCAGAGCAAAGAGTATCTGTGGATCTTCTACTCCCAAGGCATCAAAATGAGCTTAAACCGGCACTTTGACAGTAATTTTGAACCATGGTCAAGTGACGAGGACGACACCTGAACTAGTATCCCCTCTCCTAACTACCACATCACACCAACAGAAGAGCATTTAAGCTCTCGAAAGATTTATAAGTAGAACTACAAACAGAGTACAAATAGAATTTTAAAGTTTAATGATGAAATGAGCTTTTTATAAAAGATACTTGTAGTTATACAAACTCTTCAATCCATTTTACATATACATTTATAACCTCCTTTTCGATTGTTTATTGTGACTTGGGTAACCTTGAGAGCCCCAGGGTTCCGTGAAACACAGTTTGAAGACCACTGCAGTATATGAATGCTGAGGAGAACGAAACAGAAGAAAGGTAGATATACAGTAGTGAAAAATTAAGTTTCATGTTTCAAACTGTTGTATTAAAAGTGGACTAATAGTATGAAGCAATTCTACTCTCATCGAATAAATATAGTACCATAAAAAATTATATGTTGTATTTTCCAGAATTAAGCTGGCATATAATTTACAAATAAATCTTCACAATTTGCTATGAATTCCATGTAAAAATAAATTCTATGAAATTGGTGAGTATGGTGTCTGTTGGGAGAATTTTGTTTTTATTCTTTTATCCCCTTCTCTCACAAAAAAATAATATTCCTAACATGTGTCAAAAATTTCCAATCTTATTAGTTTTGGAAGATGCATAACAATCATCAATCAAAAAAAGTATCAAAATAGTAAAAAACGTTGGTTTCTTTTTTCACTGATATAT
This sequence comes from Trichonephila clavata, assembly GCA_019973975.1. Lineage (NCBI taxonomy): Eukaryota > Metazoa > Arthropoda > Arachnida > Araneae > Nephilidae > Trichonephila > Trichonephila clavata. The sequence continues at coordinate 2,765 of BMAO01012572.1, read as the reverse complement.
AAAACATTTCTTGTCGAATAATTCTTATTTATTCACCGATTCTACAGAGTAAAAAGTAAATTTCTTTGATATGCATTTAATCTCGAATTTTTCTAAAAAAAATAATAAGTATGAAAGGATTATTGTTTTAATATGGAATTGAAAATTTTATCTATGTTAAATAATGATTGTTCTTACATGTTCTAATAATATGCACTTTTATGTAACTTATAAATAGCAATAATGTGAGTTGATGAGTTGTGAAATAAGTCGTATAAGAAGTATAAAGGTTCCTACTCTAAATTTCACATGTGACTAAGACGAGCAACGTATTTTACTTCGGTCAGAATGATTATTCAACACCATCCAATTAGAAGACCTCAAAAATCACGGAAAGTTGAGACACACACATCTCCCTACCACTTCTTCCCCTCTTATCTGTTTCAGTACCCCACAGCAATAAAAGTTTCCTTTTTCTCCCCTTTTTTGTATTTTTCTTTCCTAAAGACATCCGACCAACAAGTGTTTTTTGGTCCCATCCGAAGTGAAATTCCCATGAGATATTGACATCATGACATGACGAGTTGCCTCTGGAAGGATGCTAAACGCTTTTTTGGATAATAAAGCTGCAATTAAACAAAGTAATTTATCACACAGTAATTATACTGAGAAACAGATTGTCTGAAAACAATAATTTATGATAAAATAGCTTTGTAATAATTAGATTAACATAAGTTTTCTAGTGGATAGAAACATCCCCCCCCCCCAAGGTGTAAAAAGCTCATAACTGATTATGAACTTCTCTGAGCAAATGATTAATGGAAAAGTTAAGAAATGTAAAACTTTTTAACATTTGAAAATCGAGCAATTCGATTCGCAACTGCGAGATTAAAAAAGCAAACAGTATTAATTATTACAATTACATTTTCACTTCGTTTATAAAATAAATAATTCATTTTAAAAGTCTTCCAAAATTAAAAATTATATATATTTGATGTAAAAAATGAAAACACCGTTTAAATATTTAGAAAATTAAGTTTAAATTTTTTTTTAAACTAATTTTTTTAAAGTTTATTCAGCAGATCTGTGTGTGTTTGTGTGTGAATGCTTTGTTTTATAATTTAAAAACAAACTAATAATAAAAAAAATCAATATCTTAACTATAGTACTAAAAGAAAAACTCCAATGAGCAGCAAATATCTGTTCATACGGTAATGCCTCACATATTTCTTTTTTCATAAAAAGTTATATAAAAAATTTACTACTTATAATTTTTTATCATATATTTAACTAAAATGGACATATTTTGAATAAACTTTGATTCTAAATTTGATATGTGCAAAATGTATTCCTCAAAGAAATCACACACACAAAGACTATTATATTAAACATTTAGTCAAGAACAGGCTATTGAAAATGTTCAATGATAGAAAATGTCAGGGACAGTAATTTTTAATAGAAAAAAAAGGCAAACTTAAAGATACAAAAAGTTTTAAAATCGCGATATTGCCATATTTATTCGAATCTAAGTCGCCACTACTTCCCTTTTGCTACTAAAAATCGGGTGCTGCTTAGAATCGAAGACTGAAAAATTCACCGGGGGGGGGGGGGGATTTGACAAGATATTGTCGGATAGAAAAATTACTGTGGTTATCGTTTATTTTTAAAAGTTTTTAATAAATAATGAATTAATTATTCATTTCTTATTAATTCACCTTTATTTTTTTTATTTCGTTAAGTGAATATTAACGTCGTACTGACCAGCTACTCGAGGGCTTTTGGTGACAGACCTCGTAATTTTGAACTATGATCAAGTGACGAGGATGACACCTGAGCTACCACCCCCTCTCCTGACTGCCAAACCACACCAACAGAAGGACATCTGAGTTCTCGACAGATTAAACTCCCCTACATTGCGGGTCTTGAGCGGTACTAGGCTATAACTTATGACACGGCAGCCACGATTCTGTTACATAACCATTAGGCTACCGCAGCCACCTTTTATTTCATAAATATATCATATATCTCAATAACATATTTTACACTATTTTTAATTTTTTCCCACAAAAATGGCCTGAGAATTTGTGGTATAGCTTAGAATTGGAGAAAATTAATCGAAAAATTAAGTTTCTGCTAATTTAATTAGAAAACACAAGATTTGGTTAATGATTGTTCCAATGGTTTAATGGTAAAATTGTACGTTAAATATAAAATCGATTCGATTTTTTGTTAGTTAAAACAAAAGTTATAATTGCATTACAATAATTAGATTAAAATTTTAAATTGTGATCTTCAAGGAGTAGTAATTTGTATTCTTTAGTCAATTCATAACTTTCGGTCAAGTATAAAATAAGTATACTTTCAATTTTTCATTCAGTCGCTTCACAGAATTTAAATTTTTATATGCATTTCATCAATAACAGGGAAAAAAATCTAAGCAGCATAATTATAAATTATGTATATAAATTAAACTTTTAAAGCACACATGCAGAAAATGTTAAAAACATTCCTAAATAGGAAAGTTCATCAGGTTTGAGATGTTAAATCTCTTGTGTACATCATAAATCTTCTTTATTTTCCACACTATTTGTCACAACTTGCAAGTTACCATAATTTCGGCTGGCGACTATATTTCAGAAAGATATCGCCAAATTAAGTATTTGTAGCCAAGTAAAATTCGTTTTACAAAACGATGGTGGTGCCATCTGTTTGAGATAGTCCTAACTACGCCAAAAATAATTCAGAATGAACTTAAAATTTAAAAAAGTTCATTAATAAAAACATAA